>CANNZV010005846.1:0-23003 GCA_947561585.1 Caprella mutica | reverse complement strand
ATAGTTGATCCCATTGGGCTTATCCGAGTAGCCGAACCCCAACATGTCTGGAGCGATCAGACGATACTTCTTCGAGAGTTGGATCCATATCTTATGCCAGTCCCAAGATGATGTAGGGAAGCCATGTACGAGCAAGAGATAGTCCCCTTGCCCTCCGGCCGTTTTGTAGAAGTATTGATGTCCGTCGAAGGAGAAATAATCAGCGGAGTCGTTGTACCATTCAGAAATAAGCATGGTTATACCAGTTTAGATATTCTATATGCTTCAAACTAATCAAATTAGCTCAAATACCGCCAATTACTCCATAACAATCTGATAACCAAATAAGTAAAACGGTATAAATTTTATGTTTTCTATTATATCTTTATGGATATGGGCAAAAAAGACAAGCTCTTAAGAAAAATTCTTTCTGGCACTTCTGATAAGAACATTGAATTTACCGAACTACTTAGTCGTTTAGAATTTACTTGTAGGATTAAAGGCAGCCACCATATCTTATTCAAAAACGGTGTAGAAGAGATTATTAACATTCAACCAAAGAAGTCCTTAGCGAAGCCATACCAAGTAAAACAGATTAGAAATATTATTTTGAAATATAAACTATCCTTAACATGAGCTACAAATATGAAATCATAGTTTACTGGAGTAAAGATGACGATAGTTATATTGCCGAAGTTCCTGAATTAGCGGGGTGCATGGCCGATGGAGATTCCTATAAGGACGCAATATGCAAAGCGGAAGAGGCCATTGACCTTTGGGTAGAAACTGCAAAATCCTTGGGGCGTACTATTCCCGAGCCAAAAGGAAAGCTCATTTTTGCTTAGTACTTTTCGTAATCCTGTCGCCTCTCGATCGAGTAACAATGTTTTGGTAAAACTCAACTATTCCGCTGCCATCAACTCTTCCTCATTTACCTCCACAGCAAAAGACTCAGCTATAGCCCTATACATCTGTATCGCCATCTCAGAATGACTCGGGTGATAGTCCGCTTCATTGAACCTATGATTGGCGGATAGCTTAGCGATGACCGTTTTGGTCTTAGGGTTGATGTAGATGTTCTGATTGTATACACCAAGTGCCATAAATTCTCCGTCTTCTCCTGATGGTATCCACCACTGATAACCATAACCCAGGGCTCCATCTGCTCCTGGCTGCACATGGGCTCCATCCGCCTTGGTAGATATTCTGACCCATTCAGCTGGGACGATCTGCTGTCCATCACGCATACCTTTATGTAGAAAGAGTGAACCTATTTTGGCATAATCTCTAAGCGTGGCATTGAGTCCTCCTAGCGCCATCTCCATATCATATCCGTCGACGAGCCAGTAGGCATCGTGTTCCATGCCGAGTGGCTCCCACAACTTCTCCTGCATATAGTCGGTGATCGTCCTTCCCGTAGCGGCAGTAAGTACCATGCCTAGCACGTGTGTATTGATACTCACGTAGTGATTGACAGTCCCGGGCTCCAGTTCTCGCTTGAGCGATGCGGCAAATTCATCCTGTGAGTTACCCATAGCGAACCCTCTCCCCCACCTATTGATGTCGCTATCATAATCACCATAGTCCTCATTGAATGCTACTTCCGGTTGACATCTGCAATACATCTTTGATGGTAGTGCCTTCATATCCACTTCCTTTCAGGGATGGACAGTATTGATCTACTTCTTGCATTACACTTTGTATATCTCCTTCTTGAACCGCGATACCAATCAGGGAAGAGATAAATGACTTGGCCATCGACCACGATATATTCTGAGTGGTCTCCGTATTGCCTAGGTAGTATTGCTCGAAGACGATAGAGTCATTTTGGATGACTAGAAACCCGGTCGTCCGGCTATCTTTCAAAAACTGCTCCCCGCTATAAGTCTTCCCCATATAGCTAAACTCTGTCGGCAGAGCCATTGACGTTCCTTTATGATAAGTATGTGGCTTGGTAGACTTTGTAAGGGCAGACGTTGGCCATACCTCTTTGAAAGTCCTGAAGTTCTCGACTATTTTATCCTCATCGAATAAGTGAATCGTATGGTTGACCATCTTATACTTTGGATAGTAGATCACTGCCGCTATCGCTAAAAGTAGGAATAGACCGATTCCAATATATTTCCAGTTTTTCATATGGGTAGATTTGAAAAATTAAGATAGCCCAAAATTGTGGGTATCCGTATTCTCCATATCCAATAATGTTGATTGAATTTGATTCTGTAAACCGCTAGACTTAGTTATTTATTCCAGAGGGAAGCAATACATTTAGCGCCAGTGGCTCAATCTCCAGTGTTACAGGGTTGGCCACGACGCAAGGTTCGCCATCAATTTGGACGGAGATCTCTTTGACATCGGGGACCTCGACGACTACTTTCTTAGATTGGCCACCAGTAAAGTATTTTGAGCGATGTAGAGACTGGGTAAATAGTCTATAGGTCGCCATCAGGACATACCAGAATGGATATTTTGCAAATAGGCAGATGTCCATCTTTCCATCCGTCAGGTCGGCATTTTTAGCTACGACTGCGTTATTACCAAGCTGAGAGGCATTGGCTAGTGTCAGACTGAATGCACTATCACATATCGTCGTACCTGCATCAGTAGTGATCTTGAGTTTAGGATAGTTATATTGCCAAAACTCTATCGCCGATATCCGTATATAGTTGATCAATCCTCTTCCCTTAGTCGACTGAAAGAGATGGGCCACATGCGCATCGAATCCTATACCAGTTATATTGAAGCAAGGCTTACCATTGACCCTCAGGATATCCATGGCCATCTTAGGCGCTTTGGTAATCTGTACGAGGGCTTTATCTAGATTCATGGCATAAGTGAGATGCCTCGCCAGACCATTGCCAGACCCATTGGGGATGATGGCCATCGGCGTAGTATGTCCGATCAGTCCTTGAGCGACTTCATTGACCGTTCCGTCTCCTCCAACAGCGACAATGATATCATAATCCGATCGATGCTGCGTACTCAGTTCAGTAGCATGACCTCTATGTTGTGTTTGGATTATCTCCCACGCTATCGTCCCTTTATCCAGTTGCATAGAACAAGCATGACGAAGCCGATCTACATTGTACTTACCCGTGATAGGATTGATGATAAAAAGGATACTTCGTTTCATAGATCGGTCAAATATAATTGGATTCTCCATTGATCAAATCTGAAGTAATGGATTATTTTAAAACATTTTGTTTTATATTCACGGTAACGAAAGACAAGACTACACATGAGCCAAAGCATTCAAGCAATCGGGGACATCCATTCCATTCTCAAAGACAAATTTGGATATGCTTCATTTCGACCTCAACAGGAAGAAATCATACAGCATGTCATGGCTGGATCAGATGCATTGGTTATCATGCCGACGGGAGGGGGAAAATCCCTATGCTTTCAGATACCAGCTCTAGCAATGGATGGTCTAGCGATCGTCGTATCTCCTTTGATTGCATTGATGAAAGATCAGGTAGAGGCCCTTAAGGCCAATGGTATCAAAGCTGCTGCAATCAATAGTAATGAAAGTGCTGAGAGCCGTGGCGACACCATGGCTGCCATACAGGATGGTACCATTGAAGCTACTTACGTCTCTCCTGAGAAAGCAGTATCCCCAGAATTTTTACAGTTCATAACTGGACAGATATATCCATGATCGCCATAGATGAGACACATTGTGTATCCATCTGGGGTAATGACTTCAGGCCGGAATATGCCCAGCTACCGAAGCTGATCGCATTATTCCCGAACAAAACCCACGATCGCACTAACTGCGACGGCAGACAAAGCTACTCAGTCCGATATACTGAAGCAACTGGATCTTCCTAAAGCTAAGATGTTCCTTTCCACATTTGAGCGAAAGAACCTCTTCTTGAATGTATCGCCCTCCCAATAATAGAATCAAGCAGATCGACACATTCCTAAAGAAACATGAGCATCAGGCTGGAATCGTGTACTGCCTGAGTCGTAAGTCTACGGAGTCTGTAGCAGCCAAGCTGAATGCATTGGGATACAATGCTACACACTTCCATGCAGCGATGTCGATAGATGAAAAGAACAGAGTGCAGGATGGATTCCAAAAGGATGATATCCAAATCATTTGTGCTACCATAGCATTCGGTATGGGAATAGACAAATCCAATATCAGATGGGTTGTTCATTATAATCTACCTAAGAACATAGAGTCTTACTATCAGGAGATCGGTAGAGCAGGTCGCGATGGCACTGATGCGGATTTGTTATTATTCTCTAATTACTCCGATGTCAAGACATACCGGGGATTCATCGACAATAGTGATGCTGCCGCTCAGTTTAAAAGTGTGCAGCTATCCAAGATCGAGCGGATGTGGGACTTCGCACAGGCCACAAGTTGCCGTACGAATGTCATACTCAACTACTTCGGAGAAAATAGATCAGAGCCATGTGGTCACTGTGACAACTGTAAGCAACCACCTATCGGCTTCGATGGGACGATCATAGCGCAAAAGGCACTATCTGCGGTATACAGGATAAAACAAACGGCTCCATTAGGAATCGTCGTAGACATCCTTAGAGGATCATATAGACGAGAGATCACCGCTATGGGCTATGACCAGATCAAGACATTCGGAGCTGGACGACAGACCTCCAAGTCGCACTGGATGGAGTACATGACTCAACTGGTCCACTTAGGACTATTGGAGATCGACTATACAGATGGATCCAAAATGAAACTAACCTCCTTGGCCAAAGGTGTCTTACTCGAAGGTCAAAAGGTCACACTGACCCAGCCAAGAGAGTGGAAAGAATCAGGAAGCAAGTTCGTCAAGAAGAAGCCTAAGAAAGTGACATTCGCTGATAACCTGGAAGCTATGCTCATGGACTTACGTAAAACCATCGCTGGAGAAGATGGCGTCGCGCCATTCAATGTATTTGCCGATTCTACAATAAAAGAAATGGTCAAAGGAAAGGTCGTGTTCCGCCCGGAGTTCCTTAAAGTTTCTGGTATGTCTGCCTACAAGTACGAGCGATATGGTCAGAGATTTCTAGACACAATCCGTAAGGCCTATCATGAATCTGAAATCAAAGGAATCAAAGGAAGAACCCATCTCGAGACATTGAGATTGTATAATCAAGGAAAGTCAGTTCGAGAGATCGCAAGCCATAGAGATCTCGGTCGATCTACTGTTGTAGGACACTTAGCGCTACTCGTCGAGAAAGAAGAACCAATAGATATCGTGAGTATTATTCCATTGGAGGATCTAGAGAAGATCGCATCGGCATGGATGGACCTAGGTAAACCTGTAGACTCTAAGCTACTATACAATCACTTCGATCAGGTATATGATTATAATCAGTTGAAACTGGCGCTGGCATGGGCGAAAATGTAGCCACTAGCCCCGGCCCTAAAGGGTGAAGTGTACCTAGATGGAAGCTGTTTCGAGTACTTTTCGATTGAAATATGCAAAATGTAAACATTGATTTTAATGATCTTACCTAAATATATCAAACTCGAGAAATACGAAATATCTAAGGCAACACAACTAAAGTCCACATCTTTTTCTGAGGCATTTGACTTACAAGAAATAGAGCGTTTTGAATTGGATAATTGCATATTGGGCACAATCACACATTCTTTTGAAAATACAACTCTGCCTATCGAGTTAGATACAATGTTTATCGATAAAGACATTGAGAAGCACTACCCAGTTAATGCGACAATTCTTGGATGCTCAAATAACCGAAAGAGAATACATAAAGAATTATGGAAAGGCTACAATCACTTGGCTTTTATTCATTTTAATAAAGGGATTCCAAAAGCATTAGAATTGATCCGATCTAGTGAAACAAATTTGATAATATGTAATTCAATCGATCTCGCGAAATGTTTGGAATTACCATCAACAATATGGGCATTAATCCCATTTTTATAAAACCTAAATAAACAACAATATGACCGTACAAGAAATAGCAGATAAGCTGGTAGGATACTGCCGAGAAGGAAAATTTGAGAATTGCTACACCGAGCTTTATTCTCCAGATATAATAAGTGTGGAGCCACCGGGAATGGGGCTACCAGAAGCGAAGGGAATGGAAGGCATAGCGGCCAAAGGAAAGAAGTGGAATGAAAATATTGCTGAATTTCATGGAAGCACAGTTGGTGATCCAATCGTTGCAGATAGTCACTTTAGTATGGTGATGTCATTCGATGCGACATTTAAGGATAGCGGTCGATCCAATACTTCTCAGATCTGTGTATACAAAGTAGCGGATGGTAAGATTGTAGAGGAGCGGTTTTTCTATTAGGCGATATAGAAGCTGCAGCGAAGCAAAGACGCTGTAGCGCGGTTTGTCCAAATTAAATCCAATTAAGCAGATTGTGCTAAAGTATCTTCGTCCCTCAGCTACAGTATCACTTAAACCCGACTTATCCATTAGAACTTCGTTATGAGGGTTGAAAGGCCAATAAAATCAATGTGTTTGGCGAGTGAAGCATAGCACCGCTACGGTGAATGAGACAAACCAAGTGAAACGCTTTATTTTGCAGGCCTTTCAAGCCGTAATAGATTTTCTACTGCATAATTCGGGTTAAATGCAGAAAAGCCCTTTCGATCTATGATCGAAAGGGCTTTTCATTTATTATTCTATCACAGCGTACTTTACGCCCCTGTCTGCCGACAGGTAGATTTGCGATAGTCTAAATAAACGGTGCTATAACTAGAGCAACCACTGACATCAACTTCAATAGAATGTTCAATGATGGTCCAGAAGTATCCTTAAATGGATCACCAACTGTATCACCAACTACTGTCGCTTTGTGTGCCTCAGATCCTTTATAGTGCATTACACCATCGATCTCAACACCTTCTTCGAACATCTTCTTTGCGTTATCCCATGCACCACCAGCGTTAGACTGGAAGATCGCCATAAGTACACCACAAACTGTAACACCTGCAAGAACACCTCCTAGCATCTCAGCACCACCACCGAATCCAAAAAGGACTGGAGTAATCACTGCGATCAAACCTGGAAGAATCATCTCACGGATAGATGCCGCTGTAGATATCTCTACACACTTGCTATATTCTGCTTTTCCGTCAGCTGCTTCGAATGTTGCAACATCTGCTGCAGACCATTCGCTTTGCTCTTTACCGTCGTTTTTCTTCATTACTGCTAGGGCTGCTTTCAACTCAGGGATATCAGCGAACTGACGTCTTACCTCGTTGATCATATCCATAGCTGCCTTGCCTACTGCGTTCATAGAGAGTGCAGAGAATAAGAATGGTAGCATACCACCTACAAGTAGTCCAGCCATAACCTTAGGCTGAGCGATATCGATAGATGTAATTCCAGCTGTAGCCATGAATGCCGCAAAAAGTGCTAGAGCAGTCAATGCTGCAGAACCAATTGCAAATCCTTTTCCGATAGCTGCTGTTGTATTTCCTACTGCATCTAATTGATCTGTCTTTTGTCTTACTTCCTTAGGCAACTCAGCCATCTCAGCGATACCACCTGCGTTATCCGCGATAGGTCCGTATGCGTCTACTGCTAACTGGATACCCGTGTTAGATAACATACCTACTGCTGCGATAGCGATACCGTATAGTCCAGCGAAGTAGTGTGCACCTAGTATAGCTGCTGCAAGTACGATGATCGGTCCTGCAGTAGAGATCATTCCTACTCCTAAACCAGCGATGATGTTCGTAGCTGCACCTGTGAGTGACTGCTTCACGATAGACATTACTGGCTTACCACCTGTTCCTGTATAGTATTCTGTGATCTTTCCGATAGCAAGACCTGCAACTAATCCAGATAGAATAGCACAGAAAACACCATTAGCAGTATATCCAGCGAATCCATTAGGAATCATCCATTGAGTTATAAAGTATGTCGCAACTAGCATAAGGAAAGCAGATCCAAATTCTCCCATGTTTAGGGCTGTGTGCGGATCTCCACCTTCTTTTACTCTTACGAAGAATGTACCGATGATAGATGTAACGATACCTACACATGCTAGTACTAGTGGAAGAAGAACAGCATTCATTCCTCCAAAGTCATTAGTCAAAGCAAAACCATCAGCAGTACCAATGTATACCGCTCCAAGAACCATAGTACCTATAATAGATCCAACATAAGATTCGAATAGATCGGCTCCCATACCAGCAACATCTCCTACGTTATCTCCAACATTATCCGCGATAGTTGCAGGATTCAATGGGTGATCCTCAGGGATACCAGCTTCGACCTTACCTACGAGGTCAGCTCCAACATCTGCGGCCTTAGTATATATACCTCCACCTACTCTGGCGAATAGTGCGATAGATGATGCTCCAAAAGAGAATCCAGTCAATACTGTAATTACTCTAGTTACAGCTTCTTGACTATCAGTTCCAAACTGTCCTTGGAAAATGATAAAAAGCAAACCAAGTCCCAGAACTCCAAGTCCTACAACACCAAGTCCCATCACTGCTCCACCTGCAAATGCAACTTCCAGTGCTTTACCTAGACTAGTTCTTGCGGCAGCAGTAGTACGGACGTTAGCCTTAGTCGCAACCTTCATACCGATGTAACCCGCTAGTGCAGAACAAATAGCTCCAAGAACAAATGCAAATGCTACTAAAGGAGAAGAGGCTGGAGTGTTTCCAGTAACCCCCAGAAGGATAGCTACAGCAACTACGAAAATTGAAAGCACTTTGTATTCTGCTTTCAAGAAAGACATAGCACCATCAGATATGTGCTTAGCTATCTTTATCATCTTGTCCGTTCCGGCGTCTTGCTTAGATACCCATCCTGACTTGATCCATGTAAAAAGCAACGCCAAGGCTCCGAAGGCTGGAATTGCGTAGATAATATTTTGACTCATTATAGTTAGTTAGTTTAATTTCTAAATTGATTAAAGGCTTTCAAGGGCGCAAAAGTAATGCTTTTATAGGTTTTAGCGATAATTCGCGTATCAAATGCCCATTCCAACTTACTTATCAGCAATACAAGAGGTTCCGTTCATTTCTAGTATATATTTTGATCAACAAAAATATATATTTAGATTTACCTAAAAATAAACAATGTCTGATCTTTCTCATACAGAAGAAAACTATCTCAAGGCTATCTACAAACTGCATGAGCAGTCTGCCAAATCAGCCGCGACAAACGGAATAGCTAATATACTCAGTACGAGTGCAGCTTCTGTAACGGACATGCTTAAAAAACTAGCCGAAAAGAATCTAGTCAACTACGAGAAGTATAAAGGTGCCAAACTAACCGATATCGGAAGGTCAAAAGCGACATCACTGGTACGGAAGCATAGGCTATGGGAGGTATTTCTCATGGAGAAATTAAATTTCACCTGGGATGAGGTGCATGATATCGCAGAACAATTGGAACACGTACAGTCTGATAAGCTAGTAGATAAGCTAGATATCTTCCTAGGCAATCCTAAATACGATCCACATGGTGATCCAATACCAGACAAACTAGGTCGATTCAAATTGCGCCATCAGATCCTACTCAATCAAGTAAGTGTTGGCAAGGCAGCGATACTAGTTGGTGTTCGTGAACAAAGCACGGCATTTCTCAATCACCTTGATACATTGAAACTAAAACTAGGATCTGAGATAAAAATACTTGCGATCAATCCCTACGACGAGCTTCTAGAGATACTCATCGATAGAGAGCGCAATGAAAAGATTTCAAAGAAGGTAGCAGATAAGCTATTTGTTCAACAACAATGATTATGATAAAGAATATCACACTCGCATTAATAATGTGCCTGTCTATATCCATGACTTATGCACAAGAAAGCAAGAAGATACTTGCCACAGCATCGATGATTGCCGACATGGCTAAGCAAATAGCCGGAGACAAACTATCCGTAGAGTGTATCGTGCCCATCGGTGGAGATCCACACTTATATGATCCAGTACCAGCTGATGCACGTGCCGCTGCGCAAGCGGACTTGATCCTCAAAAATGGTCTAACCTTCGAGGGATGGCTGCAAGAAGTCATCGACAATAGTGGAACCAAAGCTACTCAGGTACTCGTAACCCAAGGAATCGAAGCGATAGAAAGCCTCACCTACGCCAATAGTGCTGATCCCCATGCTTGGATGAATGTGTCGAATGGATTGGTTTATATCAACAACATCTATGCTGCTATCGTTGACCTAGATCCTAAAAACGAGGCATACTATACAGCCAACTACAATGCATATAAAGCAAGACTAGAATACCTGGATAAGTATATCATGGATCGTATAGGAAGTATACCTTCTAAAAATCGTGTGCTCATCACTTCTCACGATGCATTCCAGTATTACGGTAGACGATATGGCATACAACTCGAGGCTATCCTCGGTACATCCACAGATGCTGAAGAGCAAACGGCTGATGTCATCCGAGTCAATAAGGTCATACGAGACAGACAAGTACCCGCAGTATTCGTCGAGTCGACAGTAAACCCTAAGCTACTTAAGCAAATAGCATCGGATAACAACGTAGTCATCGGAGGTAGTCTATATGCTGATTCTATCGGAGATGAAGACAGTCCTGCGCCCACGTACTACGACATGATGAAGTATAATACAGAGACGATCGCTATGGCGCTCTCCAAAGACAACCGGAACACCGTCTACAAGGGAGATGATACAGAAGCCAGTTACCTCTGGCTAGGTGTGATTGCCCTTCTAGGCTTAGGTCTATTACTATTGGTTGCAAAATTCATCAAAGACTAATATGAATCCAGTTATACAAGTAGATGGACTATCCGTCAGTTATGATCGCAAGCGTGTACTGACCAATGTCTTTCTTAAACTATACCCAGGCAATATCTATGGAGTAGTCGGACCTAACGGTGCGGGTAAGTCCACCCTTTTCAAATCTATATTAGGACTAATCGATATCACCACCGGACGAGTCATCATCGATGGAAAAGAAACAAGGAAGAAAGGTCATAAGATGGCTTACATTCCTCAGCGAAACGAGGTGGACTGGACATTTCCTGCGATAGTAGAAGACATCGTCCTCATGGGACGCTATCCCTACAAAAAGCTGTTTCAAAAACTAAACAAGACCGATCGCCAGATAGCTGATGAAGCAATGGATGAATTGGGTATCCTCAATCTCAAGAACAGACAAATATCAGAATTGAGTGGAGGTCAACAGCAACGTGTCTTTATAGCCCGGGCGCTTTGCCAGCAAGCAGAGGTATTCCTATTTGACGAGCCATTCGTCGGAGTAGATATCATAACCGAGGAGCATATCATCAAAGTACTAAAACGACTTGCATCGGAGCACAAAACACTTCTGGTCGTACATCATGATCTATCCACAGTCGAAGAATACTTCGATCATTGTATCCTACTGAATCAGCGACTGATCGCATGTGGCCCTACGTCAGAGATATTCAATAAAGAAAACATTGCCAAAGCCTACGGTGCACAGCTGCCGATCCTACATAAGACTGGAATGATAGAATAGTTCTAGACAAACGATTGGAGATAACTATAAGATGGAGACAGACTAATCGTTAATTATACCAATTTAGCATAAAACACCACCTATCTCGCTGATTATTGATACTCATGTTGCGTTAGAAAGGATCACCAGAGCTACGGCTATGATTACGCCCGCCTGTCCGGCAGGCAGTTTTTTTTTTGCCTTGAATGGAATCAAATTCCTACAGAATCCAATACGTTATTTTAACCCGAATTATGCAGTAGAAAATCTATTACGGCTTGAAAGGCCTGCAAAATAAAGCGTTTCACTTGGTTTGTCTCATTCACCGTAGCGGTGCTATGCTTCATTCGCCAAACACATTGATTTTATTGGCCTTTCAACCCTCATAACGAAGTTCTAATGCATAAGTCGGGTTTAATTATCAATTGGTTTTTACTGATCGGATCAATTCATAGTATTAATCCAATCACTCCACGACCCCACGTATAGCCGTGGCATGGCAAATCCTGCGTACTGACTCGCAAGGATATTGTGACAAGCCGTAACTCCCGAACCACAATAGAAGATCGTTTTCTGATTATCATCAACTGAGAATATAGGACTTAGTCTTTTCCTCATCTCCTCTTTACTCCTCCACAATCCATCTTCATTAAGATTCTCTGTATAGGGCAGATTGAGCGCAGTCGGTATATGACCCGCTATCGGATCCAGTGGCTCGAATTCTCCTCGATATCGTCCAGCAGCCCTAGCATCAACAAGGTTTGTATCTGTCGACTGGATGACTTTAGCGATGTCGTGCCTATGCACCAGCCATGATTTATGCTCCTTCACCTCAAACTTTTGGCTGCGAGGAGATAAGATTCCAGATGTGATTGGTAAGTCTTCGTTGACCCAATTATCCCAACCACCATTAAGTACGGCGACATTTTCATGACCCAGCCATCTCATCATCCACCATAGTCTAGATGCCCATGCGCCAGAATTCTCATCGTAGATGACTACTTGCTTAGATTTATCTATACCCCATTGACTGCATAACTCCGCGAATACATCGATCCGAGGCAGTGGATGTCTTCCCGTGATGCCATTGATGATCATACCCGTCAGATCCTTCTCTCTATTAACAGATTGAGCCCCTTGGATATGATTGACTCCTTTCTTCGCTCTACAGTCGAGTATGACCCAGTCATCGTGACCGATGTAAGCATTAAGGTCTGTAGCATTGATTATATCTGAGAAGCCCATTGAAGAGTATTTTTGGTATAAACCGCAAATATAAGCGGACTATAGTCGGCTACACAAACAAAAGGAGACTCAACGTGATGTTGAATCTCCTTTAGACCTTAAGCAATACGCTGTATTACTTCTTCAGTGCATCTCTTATCTCTGCTAACAACTCTTCTTGAGTTGGTCCAGCTGGCTCCTCAGGTGCAGGTGGGTCAAAGTTCAACTTTGCCTTACCTAACCAGAATAGCACTCCACCTACGATGAATAGGTTGATGATCGTGTTGACCCAAGATCCCCATTTGATAGCATTCTCTGCAGTAACGACGTCGCCAGAGACAGCATCCTTAACTTCCGGAGAAAGTACATACTTGAGATCAGCGAAGTCTACTCCACCTGCAAAATTACCTACGATAGGCATGATTATGTCATTTACGAATCCATTGACAACTAGTCCAACTGCTCCTGCAAGAATTACTGCAATTGCAAAATCGATGACATTGCCAGTCATAATAAACTCCTTAAATTCTTTCCACATTGTGAAATCTGTTTTTAGTTAGTTGATAGTATTAAATCATAGTTTGGACGCTGATAAGCGCCCTTTCGTCACAAAATATAAAAAAAAAAGACGCATTACATATAAGCAATGCGTCTAATATCTAAACTCCGGTAGCTTTTGCTAGCATTAAGCTAGTCCAGCCGCTACATCAGATTTTATCTTATTCAGTGCAGATCCGGCATTTACCCAATCTATCTGAGCTTGGTTATAAGTATGCTTGACCTCGATAATGTCACTCGTACCATCAGCATGGTTGAGTAGTATTTCTAGGTTCTTACCCGGAGCAAAGTCAGCAAATCCAAGGATGCTTACATAGTCATCCTGACGGATCTTATCGTAATCAGCGTTGTTGACAAAAGTCAAGCCTAGCATTCCTTGCTTCTTCAAGTTCGTCTCGTGGATACGAGCAAAAGACTTAACCACAACAGCATTGACACCTAAGAACCTTGGCTCCATTGCTGCATGCTCTCTAGATGATCCTTCACCGTAGTTCTCTTCTCCGAAGACGATAGTACCAATACCTGCATCTCTATATCTTCTTCCAGATTCAGGAACTGCTAGGTACTCACCATTGGATGCATAGTTTACAACAGAGTTCGCTTTGTCGTTATATGCATTGATCGCTCCGATGAAGCAGTTGTTAGATATATTCTCAAGGTGTCCTCTAAACTTCAACCATGGTCCTGCCATTGAGATGTGATCTGTAGTACACTTACCTTTTGCTTTGATGAGTACACGCATACCATTTACACTATCCTGTGTCAGTGGCTTGAATGCTTCTAATAACTGTAGTCTATCAGATCCTTCTGCGACAACAACTTGGACATTAGATCCGTCTTCAGCTGGTGCATTGTATCCTGCATCCTTTACATCAAAACCAAGTGGTGGTAATTCGAATCCAGTTGGTGGATCCAGCATTACTTCTTCACCAGCTGCATTAGTCAATGTATCTGTGATCGGGTTGAATCCTAGTTTTCCACTCAATGCTATTGCAGTAACCAATTCTGGAGATGCAACGAATGCATGAGTAGCAGGAGAACCATCTGCTCTCTTTGAGAAGTTTCTATTGAACGAGTGTACGATACTGTTCTTAGGAGCATTAGCTGGATCACTGAATCTTGCCCACTGTCCTATACAAGGTCCACATGCATTGGCAAATACCGTTGCGCCCATACCTTCTAGGTCTTTAATCAGTCCATCTCTCTCGATCGTATATCTTACTTGCTCAGATCCAGGAGTAACAGTCAACTTAGACTTAGCTACGATTCCCTTCTCTACAGCCTGTCTTGCGATAGATGCTGATCTGGAAATATCCTCGTACGATGAATTAGTACACGAACCGATCAAACAGTATTCGAGCTCAGTTGGCCATCCTTCTGCTTCAGCTTTTGCAGCCATCTCAGACACTGGAGTATATAGATCTGGTGTAAAAGGTCCATTAAGCGCTGGCTCTAGTGTAGCTAGGTCTATTTCAATCACCTGATCGAAGTACTTCTCCGGATTAGCATATACTTCAGCATCACCAGTTAGGTGTTCTGCAACTGTATCAGCTAGTGCTGCAACATCTGCTCTATCTGTGGATTCTAAATATTTTTTCATGGAATCATCGTAGCCAAAAGTAGAAGTCGTAGCTCCAATTTCTGCTCCCATGTTTCCGATTGTTCCTTTTCCTGTACAAGAAAGACCAATAGCTCCATCACCGAAGTATTCCACGATAGCTCCAGTTCCTCCTTTTACCGTAAGGATTCCAGCAACCTTAAGGATGACGTCCTTTGCAGACAACCAACCAGATAGCTTTCCTGTAAGCTTGATACCGATCAGCTTTGGCATCTTCAGCTCCCAAGGGATACCGGCCATAACATCTACTGCATCAGCTCCTCCTACTCCGATAGCGATCATCCCCAGACCACCTGCATTAGGTGTGTGAGAATCAGTACCGATCATCATTCCACCTGGAAATGCATAGTTTTCCAACACCACCTGGTGAATGATACCTGCACCTGGCTTCCAGAAACCACATCCATACTTATCAGATACAGATTCTAAGAAATCGGTAACCTCTTTATTTAAGTCGTTTGCAGTGGCTAAATCCGTATCTGCTCCTACTTTTGCTTGGATAAGGTGATCACAGTGAACCGTAGATGGTACTGCTACTTTACTCTTTCCGGCATTCATAAACTGAAGTAGAGCCATCTGGGCAGTTGCATCCTGCATAGCCACTCTATCTGGAGAGAAAAAGACGTAATCCTTGCCTCTTCCATAAGATTGAAGCGGTGATGCTTCATTAAGGTGAGCATACAATGTCTTCTCTGCCAATGTTAATGGTCGGCCCAGCTTCTCACGAGCTGCAGCTACTTTTCCAGGCAAGGCCGCATAATGCGCCTTAATCATGTCTATGTCGAATGCCATATGTTATCTTTTCTAAGCTTTATTTGAAATAGTTCGCGAATTTAAAGAATTCAGCAGTAATACCTCTTACATTTTGGAATGCCTTCATAGATTTAGAACCGGTTTGTTCATTTTTGAAGCAAATTATCCGCATAGGTTCGGGCGGGCGCAATCATCCGAAATGCTATGGCGAATCATTTTTCAGAAAAAATGAGGAAAATCACCGCCCAAAGCACGTAAAGTGATTGCGAATCTATCTGGCAAACGAATCAGTGGTAAGATATACACCCTTGTATATGCATTGTCGCACAAGGATTGCGCCAATGTTAGTATTGAGAAAAAGAAAGAAGATTAAGGGTGAATATTAGTTCCCTTTACCTGCACTGCTAGTATCTGCTCCCGCTGGCACTGCGTATGCTGCCGTAGGAAATCCTGCACTACCATAATGTGAGAATGGCTTCTCGTATATGTGTGGAAAGCTGTAGTTATTGACAAAGCTTTTTAAGAAAGCTCCGAACTCTTCTCTATCTACATTTTTAGAATTGGGTTTGAGGTAGAAACCAATGTGTCCGATCTCTCCAGTCTTCTCGTAGAACACGTTCAACCATACCTTTACACCATTGATATCATAGTCGATTCGATTGGAGTAAGCCTCCATCTCCTTAATCATACTGATCCACTTACCATAAGCAAGCTCAATATCATAGTCGCAGGCTGTCAGCAGCTGTGTCTTGTGCACTCGAGATTCTGCATCCATTTGAGGTTCGAATTCTCCCAACTGGAAGATCACTGGAAGTGTACCTGCTTCCTGGGCGGCGGTCTGTGCATTCATGACAGTTAATAATGACATTCCGAGTACTACGATTAAAGACGATATATATTTCATGTGTAAGCTCTGTTTTGTAATAACCTTTAGTGGTTAGTTAGTTGGAGCGTAGGGTTGTGGTGGATAAGTTAAAAAGAGAGGTTAAAGTATTCGTGAAGATAGAATTTTTATAAAGACATCCATCGTCAAATTTACGTTCATCGTTCATTATAACGCATTTATTAGGAATACAGTCTAAATAAAACCTTAAACTATCGGAATAGAGATAATTAGATTCTAATATTGCGGCAATATCCATATCCACAAGACTTAATATCCATGACAGCAAATACCAATCCAATTCCAGGAGACACTGGACTTCCGTCTTCATCTGAGCAGCTATCAGCCCTCACAGCTTTCGAGAAGGGTACTTATAAATATAGCGTAGAGGACTTTTTTCGTAAACCAGAAAAGAACGGCTACAGTCTTTCGCCTTGCGGACAATACTACTCCTACATGGCTCCTGTCAATAGACGGATGAACATATTCATACAGAAAGTAGGCGACGATGAGGTAATCCAGATCACCCACGAGACAGAACGAGATATCTCTTCCTATGGATGGGCCAACTCCAATAGACTTATATATATAAAGGACGCAGGTGGAGATGAAAACTTCAGAATTTATGCAGTAGATAAGGATGGTGGCAACTTACTCGACCTTATACCTATAGATGGAGTCAGAATCGAGATCATAGATAAGCTGGATGACTTCGAAGAAGAGATGATCATCGGTATGAATAAGAACATGCCCGAACTATTCGAACCATACAGACTCAATATCGTCACTGGAGCATATAAGCAGATAGCTAAAAACACTAATCCTGCTGAGCCGATAGCATCATGGATGACAGATCATCAAGGCAAACTGAGACTGGCGACTCAGATGATCGACGGCACACTGGAGCGACTCCTATACAGAAAGACAGAAGACGATGAGTGGAAAGCGGTAATCACCACAGACTTCAAGGAAACACTAAGCCCCATGTTCTTTGACTTCAACAATGATGATGTCGTATATGCTCTATCTAATCTAGGTAGAGACAAGGCCGTCATCACTCAATATGACCTAAATAAAGGTGAAGAAATCGGCGAAGTACTATTCCAACATCCTGATGTAGATGCTGGAGGTCTGAGTTTTAGTAAAAAACGGAAAGTAATAACCGGTGCATCTTATACGACGGATAAAAGCCATCGTGTCTACATGGATGACCTTACGGAAAAGAAGTATCGCTTCCTAGAAGAAAGATTTCCAAATCACGAGGCTGTCATATCAAGTAGTAACAAGGACGAAAACTTGCATATGATCCGTACTTATAGTGATCGATCGCTCGGCGCATACTATATCCTGGACAGTGCCAAATGGACGATCAATCATATCACAGATGTCAGTCCATGGATAGACGAGGCCGACCTTGCAGAGATGCAACATATCCAATACACTTCTAGAGATGGCTTGACGATCAATGGATACCTTACACTGCCCAAAGGAGCAACGAGTAATCTCCCACTAGTCGTGAATCCTCACGGAGGCCCATGGGTCAGGGATAGCTGGACGTACAATCCAGAAGTTCAACTCATGGCTAACCGTGGATACGCAGTGCTGCAAATGAACTATCGAGGCAGTACTGGATATGGCCGTGCCTTCTGGGAGAAAGGATTCAAACAATGGGGACGCCAGATGCAAGATGACATCACTGATGGTGTTGAGCATCTTATAGCCAATGGGACTGTGAATAGAGCTAAAGTAGCTATATATGGAGGCAGCTATGGTGGATATGCGACACTAGCAGGTGTAACATTTACACCTGATCTCTATAAGTGTGCGATCGACTATGTAGGCGTATCCAACCTTTTTACATTCATGACGACGATACCTCCATACTGGAAGCCATATCTACAGACAATGTACGAGATGGTAGGTCATCCAGAAGAGGATCATGATGACATGGCCGCTGCATCGCCAGCATTGCATACAGATAAGATCAAAGCAGCTCTATATGTAGTACAGGGTGCCAATGACCCTAGAGTCAATATAGATGAGGCAGATCAGATTGTCAGAAATCTTCGAAATCGTGGAATAGATGTACCTTACATGGTCAAATATAATGAAGGACATGGCTTCCGAAATGAAGAGAACCAGTTCGAATTTTATAACACAATGATTGGCTTCTTAGCCCAATATTTAAAATAACACCCCTTATTTATGTTGATTGATATTCTATTTTTAGTTTTTGCTGGTATTGGATTCTATACTGGATATAACAAAGGAATCGTACGTACAGTGGTAACAGCATTTTCATTGATTGTTGCTCTACTAGCAGCCTTTCGGTTTGCTCCCAATGTAGCAGATGGCTTGATGTCCGTATTCAAGACGACTTCATCGTCTATGTTTCTGATTGCTTTTGCACTCACTTTCATAGGAGTCATACTGCTGATCAGAACGGTTGTTAAGATGATCGAGAAGGGATTCCAAGCTGCCAATATCAACTTTGTTAACAAGATTGCTGGTGGATTGGTCACTGGAGCTATCTCTACCCTAGTATTGAGTCTATTCTTATGGTTCGGTGACAATGCGGGTATGGTGAAGGCGTCCGCTAAACAAGAATCGCTGACATATGAAAGCCTCGAAGCTTTCCCTGGGGTAGTGAAGAACTTCGCTGCTAAGATGAAGCCAAAGGCAAAAGAATTCTACGACAAGACTAAAGATGCCCTAGAAGAAAGCCGTGATAAGGCGAGAGAAAAAGAAGAAAGTCGCCAGTAAAATCAAATAACATTAGAAGACCATCACTTTATCGCTTGGCTAATCGTTATAAGCGAGTACTGAATAATTTATAAAAATGAATATCACAACATCAAGAATACTAGCACTACTTAGTCTTATTATCATTCTAGGATATAGCTGTAATCAAGACGATGAATTTCTGATCCCAATGGAGCAGTACATCGAAGAAAACAATATCACACTCACTAAGCAAACCAACAGAGGTATCGGTGTCGTAATCGATGTAGAAGGAACAGCCGCTAAGCCAAGCCCAACTAGTTCGGTCACAGTTAACTACAGAGGATATTTGACCAGTGGAAAAGAATTTGACGCTGGAAACAACGTTACATTCTCGCTCACTCAGGTCATCCCCGGATGGACAGAAGGCATCCCTGAATTTGGTAAAGGAGGAAAAGGAACCCTATATATCCCTTACGAATTGGCCTATGGCAACTCCGGACGTGGTGACATACCACCTAGCGCGGATTTAATATTCGAGATAGAGTTACTTGACTTTTAAGGCCACCCTAAAGTTTCTAAAAAAAACATACGCATGAAGCACAATACCCTAGTGATAGGACTAATCGTCCTATCTACCGTCTTATTCCAAAATTGCGGCAAAGATGATAAGCCATCGACACCAACCTTGATCTCTATCGAGGACTATATCTCACAGAACAACCTCAGTCCTGTATATACATCCAGTGGACTCGGACATATCATATCTAATGAAGGTGATGCACAAAGAGCAGGCAACTCAAGTACGATCAAGACTATCGTCTCCGTCAAAACAACTGATGGTCAAGAACGAATAAATACTCAAGGAGAGCTCATTCTGAACTTATTCATTCAGGTACCTGGGTTGATTGAAGGTATTCAACTTCTCGGCGAGGGAGGAAGTGCACGTCTATTCGTCCCATACGAGCTTGCTTGGGGTGCTCAAGGCATCTCCTCAATCCCTGCAGAAGCTGATGTCATTATGGATATATCCTTGGTTGAGATCTTGCCTGACATTGAGACATATATTGAAGAGAATGGATTCATGATCAGTGATATTACAGCCAATGGTACATACGTACTAATCGAAGAGGCTGGCGACGGCACATTCCCTACTGCCAATAGTAGTGTTACGGTCAAGTATTCCGGATATCATACCAATGGAGACGTATTTGACTCCAGTACCACAGGACTAACGATCGGTTTAGGACAAGTCATCAGAGGATGGACAGAAGGTATTCCACAGTTCTCCAAAGGTGGTAAAGGAAAACTATTCATCCCATACGAATCTGCATATGGAGAAGACGGATCTTCTTCTATCCCAGGCAGGACAGACATCATATTCGATATAGAGCTAGTAGACTTTCAATAGGAAAGCTGTTCGGTAAAAAGCACGTGCCACACATGATAGACATCATCAACCAAGACGAGATAGAAGAGTATCTAGAACGACATAAGCTTACTGCTGAGAAGACAGCGTCTGGCATCCACTATATCATCAAAGAAGAAGGGACTCGAAAGAAGCCGACAATAAAGGATACCGTCAAGTGCCACTACAAAGGATACTTCACCAATGGAAGCAACTTCGATTCTAGTAGTAGAGGCAAACCAGCTAAGTTTCCATTGCGTCAGGTGATAGAAGGTTGGCAAGAAGGCATTCCGCTATTCGGAAAGGGAGGAAAAGGGACACTTTTTATACCTTCCAAACTAGCGTACGGGTCTAATCCTCCAGGGGGTATTCCTCCGGATGCGGTAATGATTTTTGATATAGAGTTGATTGATTTCTGAAATTCAAATATCCAGCTAGAAACCCCAAAGAGCAGGTATGTTTACGACATATCTGCTCTTTGTAATTATGCCTAATTGCCCACAATTTAGGCCCTTGGTCGAAATGATCTTAAAAAGATGTTAAATCGTATTTGATGAGACACGTTGGTATTCGTTCGAATCGTAAAAAATGATGAAATTCGTCATCTTCAATTTCTGAAATCAATCAAGTACATCTAAAAAGCTGTCCAATCCATGAGTGATACCACTACCGCAGTAGATATAGAAGCGCTAAATCAACAAATATATATTGAGAGTGCTTTCGTAGATAAACTCAATGAAGCCACCTCAAAAGTTATCGTCGGCCAAGATCATATGTTGGAGTCCTTACTACTTGGGCTACTAGCAGAAGGGCACGTTCTGCTTGAAGGTTTACCAGGATTGGCAAAGACGCTTTCTATAAAGTCTCTAGCATCAGCTGTAGATGCGAAATACAACCGTATCCAGTTTACACCTGATCTACTTCCTGCGGATATCGTAGGTACGATGATCTACAATCCAACGAAGAATGACTTCACTGTACGAAAGGGGCCAATCTTTGCCAACTTCATACTAGCAGATGAGATCAACAGAGCTCCGGCCAAGGTACAATCCGCTCTACTTGAAGCGATGCAAGAACGTCAAGTGACTATCGGTGGTGAGACCTATAAGCTAGAAGAGCCATTCCTAGTACTCGCAACTCAGAACCCTATAGAGCAAGAAGGAACCTATCCTCTACCTGAAGCACAAGTTGATAGATTTATGCTCAAGGTCGTCATCGACTATCCTAATAAGGAAGACGAACGACAGATCATCCGCAGAGTACTCAGTGGTGAGACACTCCAGAAGATCAATGCTGTGGTAAAACCTGAGGCACTACTCAAGGCAAGAGAGGTCGTCAAGAAAATATATATGGATGAAAAGATCGAGCAATATATCCTCGATATCGTTTTCGCCACACGTAATCCTGAGGAATATGGATTACCTGAACTCAAGCCACTGATCAACTTCGGTGGATCTCCTCGTGCGAGTATCAACCTGGCCAAGGCATCTAAGGCACTGGCATTCCTCAGAAGAAGAGGTTATGTCATACCAGAAGATGTAAGAGCTGTATGTGTCAATGTCCTGAGACATAGACTCGGACTGACTTATGAAGCAGAAGCAGAGAACATCACTCAAGTAGACATCATCAAGAAGATTCTAAACAAGGTTGTAGTACCTTAAATTTCACCATATGTATAGACTTGCGGGCAGGTTCCTTTAGGATAGGGCGCGTAGGTTCGTTTTTTGTTACAAATCAAGATTAATAATATTCGCGGCAGCGATATGGAGACTAGCGAACTAATTAAAAAAGTACGTAAGATCGAGATTAAGACTAAAGGTCTTAGTAAGCAGATCTTTTCGGGAGAGTACCACAGTGCCTTCAAGGGGCGCGGTATGTCCTTCTCTGAGGTTCGTGAGTACCAATATGGCGATGACATCAGAAACATAGACTGGAATGTAACGGCTAGGGCCAATGAACCTTATGTCAAGGTATATGAAGAAGAAAGAGAACTGACAGTAATGCTACTCGTGGATATCAGCAAGTCTTCATTTTTCGGAACGGTCAATCAGTTCAAATCAGAAATCATGACGGAGATCAGTGCGGTGATCGCTTTCTCTGCATTGAACAATAATGATAAGGTCGGTGTGATCTTCTTCTCAGACAAAGTCGAACTATACATACCTCCAAAGAAAGGAAAGCAGCATATCCTCAGAATCATAAGAGAATTGGTCAATTTCGTACCATCAGGTAAGGGTACTCAAATCAATGAAGCGCTGGACTTCATGAATAATGTGATCAAGAAGCGATGTACATGTTTCATTCTCTCTGACTTCATGGCTTCTGGATATAGCGATGCGCTGCGAATAGCTAAAAAACGCCACGATATCATAGGTTTACATATCTATGACCAGTGCGAAGCAGTACTGCCTAATGTCGGTCTGATCA
>CANNZV010005845.1:0-23008 GCA_947561585.1 Caprella mutica | reverse complement strand
TTGCCCATGCGTGCACGGGTTAACATGATCCAAAATTTAAAATATCAAAATACTCTTCAGGACAGTAATTACATGTAATAATATAAATTAATTGAAAAATTGTTGCCAGATAATTCAGGAGACCAATTTGAAAATTTCAAGGCCTCAACAGACAACAATTGCCAGATAAACTTCACAACTTCATGCATCTTTCACGAATTGCAGTCTGGCAAAGTCAGTGGATTTAAAATTCCAGTCAGCAAAATGTGTCTCCCAGTCTGTATTTGGTGCACAAAATTCCACTGACTTTTTCAAAAAGCTGAAAAATCCACCATAAATTTCCAATAATTTGGCTGATCCACCAACATTTTCTCATTTTATCCACCGAAAATTGATGGTAATATAGGAATAAATAGCTGAAAATCCACCGACTTTGCTGGAATATTATTTTTGAAGGGAAAAAATTCCACCGACATGTCGGCGGAATTTACCATGAAATACAGACTGGTGTGTCTCTTCTCCTGCAGAGATTTTAATTTGAGAGACAGTTACTCTTTGACTCTCAGTAGCAGATTCAGAATCTCCCGCAGCTAAATTAATGGTAACATAGGAATTTATTCAAAATCTCCCGCAGCTAAATTAATGGCAACATAGGAATTAATTCAAGATCTCACGCAGAGATCTCCAATTTCTAAAATTAAATCAAAAACTGAAAAATGTTCCATATTCTACAGACTGACAGACTCCAGACCCAAGTAATAAAGCATGTCCAAACTCGCCATTTTAATGCCGAGTTTGTGACAGTTATTTTGAGCCCTTCAAATGCAAATGGTGAGTTTTATCTATTTTTCTCTTATGCTACAATGTTATTTTGGAGAGAATTTATGAAAATTTGATCATTTTGGAGAGAATTTGTTGAATTTTGGAGAGAGCTGGAGAGACAAATGGTGAGTTTATGAGACCTGACATACTATTTTACTTGGCTCCATACTGTATTTCATTGTAACTTGTAAATTCTACTGATATGTTGGTGGAATGTTTTCCTCTGTGAAATTAATATTCTGGCAAAGTCAGTGGACTTTTAGCTATTTATTGCTATGTCCCTAATTATTTTTGGTGGGAAAATGGAGAAAATGTTGGTGGATCAGCCAAATTACTGGAAATTTATGGTGGATTTTATCAGCTTTATGAAAAAGTCAGCGGGATTTTGTGCCAGTCTGTATTTCATGGTAAATTCCACCAACATGTCGGTGGAATTTTTTTCCCCTTAAAAATAATATTCTAGCAAAGTCGATGGATTTTTAGCTATTTATTCCTATGTTACCTGTTACCATTAATTTTCAGTGGAAAAATGGGTAAAATGTTGCCTGGTGGATCAGCCAAATTAGTAATTACTAGAAATTTATGGTGGATTTTTTTAGCTTTTTCAAAAAGTCGGGTGGAATTTTGTGCACCAAATACAGACTGGATTTTGAGCACCAAATCCAGTCTGCAAAAGATGCATGAAGTTGTGAAGTTTATCCAGGCTCCCCAAGTAATAAAGCATGTCCAAACTCGCCAATTTAATGGCGAGTTTGTGACAGTTATTTTGAGCCCTTCAATTGCAAATGGCGAGTTTTATCTATTTTTCTCCTATGCTACAATGTTATTTTGGAGAGAATTTATGAAAATTTGATCATTTTGGAGAGAATTTGTTGAATTTTGGAGAGAGCTGGAGAGACAAATGGCGAGTTTATGAGACATACTATTTTACTTGGTAGGCTCCAAGCCTCCAGCGACTGTTGAGGCCTTGAAATTAGTTTCCTGAATTATCCGGCAACAAATTTCTAATTAATCCCTATGTTTACATGTACCTAGCTAATTAGTGGAGAGAATTATGAGATTTTTGGCCATTTTGGAGAGAAATTGGAAAATCTTTGGAGACAAATTGCCCCAAAAATTAAATATCTGGAGACTGATTGTGAATGCTTTGCAGTCTGGCACCAAATACAGACTGGTGCAGAGAGCAGACTTAAGACTAGAGGATTTTTAGCTATTTTTATTCATTACTAGGTTACAATTAATTCACAGGGTAACTTGGGAAAATGTTGCGTTGGTGGATCAGCCAAATTAATGGAAATTGTTAGTGCATTTTTTCCAACTTTTTGAAAAAGTCAGTGGGATTCCAGATTTTGTGCACCAAATACAGACTGGGATTTGTATAAATTGTATTCTTAACATTTTTACAATTTCCCATCCCAAAACTAATGGTAGCCTGTAGGCCTTAATACATAACTAAAAGTCCTCCAACTTTGTAAGAATATTTATTTTAGAGAGATGAAATGTCAGCTAGACAGACAGCTAATTTATCAGCCTATAGGTACATATACAATAAATTTACCATCAAGATTCCTGCCACAGGGCACAGACTCACAGTGCCACTAACTACCAATATTATAAACTCAGAAACTGGATTTGTGATCTCCTAGAAATCCTTTATTTTATTTATTTTTCAGCCAATACTTGTAAATACAGGAGATAATTAAGGATAGGTTGGACAGAAAATGCTTAAATATATAATAATACTGCCAGTGCACAATGGATGAATGAATCACATGTCAAGTTGTCAACTGACACTTTACGGATAGGCACCATTTTTTTCCGAGAGCAGAAGGCTATTTAAATGTACCGCATGAAATGTTACTGATAGATTCATTTGATACAAAACATCAAACTAACTTCGTCTAAATGAAAAAGAGGTGACTATAGGTCTTAACGACCAGCAAAGTTAGGTTTTGATATATAATTAAATAAATATGTACTATGTAAATTGAATTGCCTTAAAATTGGTGTAAAATGATACTTCATTTTACTTTTTGATTTGAAGGTCCTTTCCAGGCTCCAGGGAAAAAATGAGTTTATGTATTATAAAATATTATAGAACTGAGGTCTAGGATTGTTATTCTGCAAACTGCATACAATTCGGTTCACTATATATTCTTTTATTTGCTTTTAAAATTTTCACACTCTGTGTGCAACAATTAATGTATGAATCACTAACCTGAAGCTGAAGAAGAAGATTGTACACTCTTTGTTTTGATTTCAAATTTGAATTTTATAAACAAACAATGCGTTTTCGACCTTCATTTAATGTTTCTAAAATAAAATTATCCACTTTTATACCTTTACACGATTATTAATGGAAATTGTTATACCAAATGCCTAGTTCATATTCAAAACAAATGGTGTACATTCGTTTCTTCAGACTGAAAATTAGCAAGTAGCCTGTAGGAAATGAATAAAATGAGTATTGAAAAGTTTTGATTATTAAAATCCTTAAAAGCATATAAAATTAAAAATATGCTATCAAATTAAATGCGGGAATTGCTGAAAAATGATATAAAACATTAACCCCATTGATTAAAGCCAAACAAACCTTTAAAAACAATTCTCATCGATGTACCAAAAAAAAATGATTTTTTTATTGATGAAAAGTATAAAAAAAAATGAACAACAATTCATCAAACCCCTGTATAATTTCCTAAAGATAGGATATTTTCGGGTATTATTAGTAAGAAGTATTATGTACTTTGGAAATTTCTGTTTTAAAAAGCTAAGCTCCATCTGAATTTGACAGCGAGAACAAAAGCAACAACAACTTTTTGTCACTTTCATGTTTAACTATACATTGCACATTAAAGTTAGCACAGGAAATATGGAATTCATTTAATAATGAGACTATCCATACATATAACCAAACTTCAACATAGGGTTGCATTCATCGAAATAAACACTTTTTATTCTATGAAGGTATGGTCTAAAATGCTTAGTTAAAGAGTTACAAGGTTAGGAAAGTAGTATCTGTACCATTTATTATTATTAGTTAACATTTTTTTTCTAATGTTGCGATAAGAAACAAAACATTTTTAACAGTAATTATTAAGAGCACAAGAAACATAATCTTAAATTAGGTTACATGTTTAAAGAATGTGTTCAATTTGCCGCCCATTTGTTGCGATGCAAGCGTTCAAACGTTTTTCCCGCAAGGATTCGTGAAACTCCTGGTGTCTTTGCTCGCGTCCGCCAATCATTGGACAAACGTTTGAACGCTTGCATCGCAACAAATGGGAGGCAGTTTCAACACATTTTGTAAACATGTAACCTAATTTAAGATTAAGTTTCTTGTGCTCCTAATAATTACTGTTAAAAATGTTTTGTTTCTTATCTCAACATTAGAAAAAATAATGTTAACTAATAATAATGAATGGTACAGATACTACTTTCCTAACCTTGTAACTCTTTAATTAAGCATTTTAGACCATACCTTCATGGAATAAAAAGTGTTTATTTCGATGAATGCAACCTTATGTTAAAGTTTGACAAGTGTCGGACACCCTGTATATTTATAACTACAGTAGGTACTGCCTGAATACTGAAACTTTTAATGTTTTGATTAACACCAAATGTTGTTGTTTCTCTAATTCTCGCTTTCAATTCCAGATGGCACCACATTAATTGTGACCTCAACTCACTTTTAAAACACAAATTTGCGAGAGTGGAAAGTCTAATACTTTAGTGTATGTAATATCTTTGCTGATACATTACATTCATTTTAGTAAAATTCCATTACCAAAAAATCCAGGCTCCGAGAAAAAATGAGTTTATTACATAATATTATAGAACTAAGGTCTACGATCATTATTCCGCAAACCGCATACAAATCGGTTCAGTATATATTTTATAATTAGTTTTTAAAGTTTTTTAATACTCTGTGAGCAACAATTGAGCGAATCACTAAACTGACGCAGAGAAAGAAGATTGTACACTCTTGTTTTGATTGTAAATTTAGATTTTTAAACGAAAAATGCGTTTTGGCCTTAGTTTTAGATATTAATTGATTCATCATTTATATAAACGTTTATTAAAAGTTTGTCCGATATTATACCTTTACACGAATATTAAATAGATTTATTAAACCTTATACATAGTTGACAATCAAAACAAATGGTGTACATTCTTCTTCTTCTGATTGAAAATTAGAAAGTCAGAAGTAAAGTAGGTTTTGTTGAGTTTTGATTATAAAAATCTTTAAAAACATATAAAAATAAAAATATGCTATCAAATTGGATGCGGTTTACAGTAAAATGATTAGAAACATTAGCCTCGTTGAATAAAGCAATAAAAATATTTGCTTGGAGGGGACCTTTAAAATAATGAACTGATATTCTCATGTCCGCCATTTCTCTAATATTTCATTCATTATTATTTAATAATGAATATTCAATATTCACTGGACATTAATTTATTTAATAGTTAAAATAAAGATAACAAAGAATCAATCAGGAAAGTTCAATTCATTCGTACCTACCTAATACATCCAAACATTTTACTATCGGTTAAGCCATTTCGTCTGTATGATATTTGTGTGCACAAGATGGATTAATAACCTATTGAGAATACCTACACGGATATTTCTCCAGTTCCAGTGTTTAGTGCTCCAATTACCCGAAATGTACCTAATCGCTTCCGCTTCAATGTTTCAGATTGTTTCGATAAGAAATGCACCGAAACGTATATCAAGAAACCTAGGCACGCGATATCAACATCAAGGAGAAAATACAGATATTCTATTTACCATTTTAAGTCGAGGAATTAATAGTTAATGAATTTTAAATTGAATTGGTTCCTAAAAACGTAAAATAAAATTGAAAATATTTTTTTTAAACAATGAAATAGACATCTCTAAAAATAAACATATATTTATAAAATAATTTTAAATTGATTAAGTTCGCCTATACGTAAATAAAATTGAAAAAAAAATATGAAATAGACATCTCTTAAAATGGAAATTTATTTATAAATTTTAAATAACTATAATTTGGTATAGAAATAACGATTAATCCTATTCATAAAAAATGTATTATTATTCTTATTATTCAAATCTTATTCCTATTCAAATAAATAACTAATAATTTATTATTCAATTAACGAACGAGCAGCTCTTAATTTTAATTGCTTTTGTCTTATTACACAATATCTCCAATTACTATCAATATAATGATTATATTTCCCGGAGTGCTATTCTCGAAGCTTGCTATTTGTTTGTTTACACTTACTATTGATTAAAAGGTACATAATTTAGCAGGGGTTAATCTGTACAACCCCTATGTTGAGGCCTTCTGAAACTTATACGTTTGAATTGGAAATATATAAATTAATAAAACTTGAAATTATAAAACTAAATAAAAAATGTGGAATTAGCCCTATAAAAAAGTGAAAACTTATAGAAATTTGGAATAGTCGTCAAAAAAAGATATAATTGTTTACTTATTTATATGGACTTATTCTGTGAAATACGTATGAAAATTAAAAAAAATATAGTTAATTCTAAGTGATTTACAGATACGTGTTTTTGCGTAATATTTAATGAATATTTAAAATAAAACTGTAAATTAAAATCGATACCAAAATAGTATCAAATACACTAATTTAAAATGGAATTTTCCATAAAAAACGTATTAGTACTAGGCCTATGCCACAGTTTCTTTCTACATCACCGATACCATCTGTAGTTACCATTTAAAATATATTTGACTGTATAATAACTACACTCTATAGATACCATTTTCATGTATCGCAGATACCATCTAGCTGTAGTATATTGACATAGCGTTACCTAGTAACTGAGTCATAGAAATCGCATTGGAGGTTACTATGTTAGTGTACCTGTGAGTGTCACCTGTGGAGCGCATGAGTGCTACACTCTATAGTGCTACGTCAAAACTCTGTCTGTGTAGGCCATGTCTTTTTTAGGGAATTGTGCTGAATTTACTGTGTACTTATAATGAGAATATATGATATGAAATTATTGAATGAAAAAAAGTCTCGTACAAAAATAATCAAGATAATGTATTATATACATCATATAGTATATATCAGATCATTATCTATCAAACCACTGAAGAGAAACGTCACTCTAAAGCTTCGAAATGCATTTGGTTTTAAAATTTTGACTACAATTACTTGGTATTTTAAATCGTTGACGGACGCGTGAAGTTCACATCGTTTTATCGTTTGGACTAGATTTATACCGTTTTAATTTTTTATCTCTTTGACAAATTAAATGGCCTTTAAACCGTCAGGAACGCCTGAAGTTCACACCGTTTTAATCTGTGGACTATATAATCTTTTTTATCTCTCTGCAAAGTACTATTTTCAATTATAACTTCAATAAACACGTTATACAATCTATCTACACATATAATAATACCTCGTACTTTCAATCTTTGGATATCTTGTATATCTCTCTATCCTTTATAATTTTATATAGTAGGTATATTTAATTCTTGTTATTAAATATTTTATAGAAATAATTATTTTTAATTAAATATTTCCTCTTGATTTTAATCGTTTTTCAATTTTTTTAAAGTTTACAACTCGTATCATATTTTTTATTATTTTTATATATGTTACGACTGATTTATATTAGGAGTGTTTTTCTTTTTTATTTATACGTATTAATCTATGAAATATTTATTCGCACCACTTAATTAATATTTTCTATTGCTAAAAAGTAGCAACTTTATGTTATACATAATTGCAGTATCAATTAATGCTTTGTTTACAATTTAGGACCACTTAACACAGTCAGTTATTTATTAATCACTCTGCATTTACGAGTAATAAATAGCATCTATTTTCCAATGTAATCACATAATTAACATTATTATTTCATTGTGCCAGTAATTAAACTGACTATAATTACTAGGAATCTATACTTTGATGATAGTTTATATAATTGCGTACCCGTGTTTTAGATTTTTTAATTGCATATTCAAATTTTGTAACAAATAGGGTGACCAAGAAAATGTACCCTATAGTGGCACAAATTATAACACTAGTAAAAACTGTTATATTTTAAATCTGATTTTTTTGGTTATTGAAAATTTTGTTTAAAAAAATATTATATAAATTTTAATAAGAATAAAATTGTTAATTTAGACTCAGTTGAAAATTTATTGTGGAACACAAGAATTTGGTGTAAGAGAAACGGACGCCATGTAGAAAAGTACAAAATGTTCATTTGTAGCTCAAATATTGAACTTTATTTAATGTTTCAAATGTTTTAATTCAGTTTTAACCATCTTGTAGACAAACCAACTAAGATAAATTTCTACCTTGATTCTTTAAACTATAACTTCTCGTCTTGATTTTTTTCACCATTTTGAAGCAAACAAAGGTTGATTACTGCATACATAAATTAAAATGAAAACAACAAACATACTCACGTACATACTAATGAGTGCAAGTGCTTCCGCTAGGTGTCGCTAATTTTATTATATACTTTTTATATGAACATTTTAAAAAATAACGAGCATTCAAATATTACATAATTAAATATTCTGAATCGATGTATGTAAAACCAATTTGGCGATTGTTTGATTTTGACTTTACTATCCCTTTAAGGGGATCGTCTAGTGGTTTACCTATAATACTAGTCTGATTGAACTGAGATTTTGAAATGTTCCAAATCGTTGAAATTGCTTTTGTAAATCCCCCTCCCCCGTGGTGGCGAGAACCTGTTTTTTAACCTCCCCCCTCTCACGAAAAATTTAAAGGCTCAATGGGGGTTGGTCCTACAGGAAAATTTATAGAAGCTAATATGTATAGCTCGAAATTACCTAGATCGGTAAGTGACATTTTTTAAATTTCGATCTCAATTTTTTTTATTTAATTTTAATTTTTTTTTTGGAATAAAAAAGTTAGTGATCGAAAAGCTAATTTCGAGTGAAACATATTAGCTTCTATATAATTTTCTGTAGGACCTAACCCCATTGAGTCTATAGACTTGGCGTGAGTAAAATTTGAGTAAAAAGTTACTGAGATAATGGAGTAAACAAAAAAAGTAGAAAATTATATAAACACACAAAAATAAAAAAGCAAAATAGGGAGCTTTTTGTCCCTGACCTGCCATATAGAACTCAAAGGTGATAAAAATATTAGAAAACAAAAGAACATCGTTTAACTTTGGTGTAGCTACTAGAGTAGTGTGGTCAATGATTTTGGCAAAACCGAATATATTTTTTTTTACTATCTAGCTTTTAATTGTTACTTGCTTGTGATTAGTTACTCTTATAATCACAATAGAAAATAAACAATAACAATAGTTGACCACAAGCAATATATAGTAACTCATTATTAACACATAAAATCTAATTACTAATATTAAAACAATGTTAATATTTAAAACTTGATGATTTATATTTATCAATTCTTTGCTAATTTGATTTATATATCAGGAAAGAAGGTGAATGTATTTTAGTGACACGTAATTTCATGTACAAAACCAGAAAAATAATAGAAAAATCAGTTTTTTTATACATTATAATATTTATTTTTCAATTAATGTCACATACAAATAGATACAGCTTTAGATTCTGCTCACTTAATTCTCTAGGTCAGTTTTAATTTAATTACAGTGGTCCTTAAACGGGGGTGCGCGGCACCCCTTTGGGGCCTGGATTGTTTACGGGGGGTGCATGAGATGTCTGTTGTTTATAAGCTCTGTTCTTGCCATTGATATCATGCAGAATATACATGAAGTATATTTTCCTCAAAATTTTGCGATATAAGGTAGTTATGAAAGTATAGGAATTTTCTGATATAAACACCTAATTATCATTGTGGCTTTCGATAATTTTTTAATCTTTGAGTGAGGGATTTCTCGTTTTGTGAGCCTGTTACTTTTATTTCTTCTGTCCAATATTCTAACACTGAATAGAAGTAAAAGGGTGATTCAATGGTGTAAAGAAAGTGTAAACAAAAACTGTACCTTTCTATATCGAATTTTCCTTTCTGTGTTGTTATTATATGTAAGTGTCGCTACCACGTAATTGATTAGTTTTATTCTATTAGTTTACAACTGTTCATTTTCTGAATATTCATATAACTATAATGCAATATACTGCTTTATTATCACAAACTATATGGTTTTCTTTAATTTCTAATCGATTTTAATTTTCCTTACCAAAAAAATGATTTTACATTATGTAAATAAAACAATCATTTTCCTTACTTTTTAAATTTGTATATTTAATACTCCAATCATAGTAACCAAATATATTTTAATAGTAGCTTATCAATCTATTTCAATCTAAAACAATGCTCAGGGGGTGCCTGAGAAAAGCAAGAAGTGCTTACACTGTAGATGCTTGTTTATTTCTATTGTTCCACCTGTGAGCCGCTGGGCACTATAGGGTTAACAATTAGTCTACCATCATTGGATTTTTCGCCAGAAAACTTAATATTTTTAATATCCAAGAACCTAATGATCCACTTTTTGGAATAACAAACGTCGCCTGGAGAATTTTTACCTATACCAGTGATCACTACTAACTTCTTTATGTCTTCATCCTGACAGAATTGGATACAAGCCTTAACTTTCTCTATTGCATTTTCTATAGAGAATGCATGCAAATCACATGCTACTTGAAATTTAGGTTTAAAATCAATGTTAAAGGAGAATAAGTTTTCACGCAAGGCCATCGCTTTGATCTCCTCATCCTTCCATTCATCATATTTCTTCCTCACAGGTAACGGTTGAAATGGCGAACCATCTTTCTGTAAAATTGCATAGCGTTACACTAAAAAAAATCAGAGTATATAGTTCGAACCTACTCATAACCTCAAACTTTTTGTAACAAAATAATTCATAACACCTCTTAATTATTAGTCCTCAATTTATATGAAGTCAGATATAAGAAAATGCGTTTTATTTTGGGAAGTAACTCACCATTTTCATACCGATGATATTTGGCTCCCTGGTATATTCCTCGTCGTTTGTAGTTTTCATCCTTTTGGTTGTAGGTGAAGGACTGTAATTTTCCTTGTTTGTTGTTTTCAACCCTCTACCTTTTTTCTTACGATCAACAAGTATAAAACCATCTCCCTCCTGATCATTCGACATACTGAAAAATAAAGAGAGAATTATAGTAGATAGGAAAACAGTCACTGTGATGATGTACTATTAGGCATTAAGCTTGAGACTGATGGTCAATGATTAAAATTAGGGATATATACAACTACCAATAGACAATTAGAGCACAAATATGTTTTCTGAGGGGATTTTATCCTGAAGGATTATTTCCGTTTTTTTTTCCTCCGGGGGAGTTTTTCCGGATACCAAGTTAGGTATTAGCTGATTAAAAAATAACGATGTCATCATATTTTTCAACTTACGATTCCTACTATTATCAACCAGTAAAGCTACATTAAAATCACCCAGTATATATACTTTTTATATCCTGTATCCAAACATTAATTCACTTTCCTCCTCAATTGTGAATTTTAACTCTGAGATTAACTTTTTAAGATCATTTTTTACCAATAATTTGTACCCATATAAACTATTCAATTCCCATGTACGTAAATTTTTAATCGAAACTAATTCCCCCAAATCACCTCAAATCACTGTAGAAAGAGACAAAGTATTCATTAATCTGCCTTATACAGGAACTTATGAAATGAAAAACGAAATAAATAGACTTTTAACAAAATTTTACCCACAGATTAATGTACAATTTGATTATAAAAATGTCAATAAAATAGTCAATCTTTTCCCCCGCATTTTAGGTAAACCTGAGCGTGCATTTGTAATTTACCAATATACCTGCAATTGCTGCAAGCAGTCATACATCGGGAGCATTAAGCTACAGATGTTCATCAGATGCGCGCGTCACTTTGGTTTATCCCATTGAACGGGCATGACACTCAATGACCAGAAAAATCAGCTATTAGAGACCATTATAGCTGCAATAGACACATTTTAAAAAATAGATAACTTTTCCATACTCGATCCATGCAATAGTTCAGAAACAGACCTCAGAATTCTAGAGTCCATTTACATCAATAGACTCAAACCAATTCTCAATAAAGATCAATCCGCATTACCATTAAGCATTACAATATAACTTCACTGAGTGTCTTCCCCGCTCTTATTATTTTAATTATTTATATTTTAAATGTTTTATCTAGAATTCTTTTATAAATGTGTTTTCAATGCCTATTATGTTTTTAATAAAATTTTCTCATTTTAATCAATACTTAGTTTCAAATAAATTTCAACCATATCATATTTTAATAGAAAATTTCACAATTGATGATGGATTTTTAATAATCCGAAACGTTTGATTTATTAGAAAAAATTCTAAAAAAAACATTTTAAACTATTTTTATTTTTTCAACAGTTCTCCTTTTTATCGTCATATTATTATTTAATTCTTAATCGATAGTTACGTGGCAGTGAGGGGGAGAGAGCAAGTGCAAGGAGTTGCAGCTGATACAAAGCAAAATTAACCCAGTTTGCATAATACACATAATATACCTTGTATTGCATAATATACAAGGGATAAAGTGGGTAGGGATAATCACAAACATCTGGATAATTTTCCAGGTCATAAATTTCAAAGTTTAGTTATCAAAAATTAACAGTATTGAAAATCTGCTATGTTTAATCCAATACATAATTGCTTATTTTTTCAATATGATGAGCAATATTTGATGCAAGTGAAATAATATTTGATGCAAGTGAAATAATATTTGATCCAAATGAAATAATATTTGATCTACGAGAAATTATCACATGTTTTATCATTCCGATACCTCACATTATGTGTCTTTCAAGAAAAAAGTAACGCTTTTAACATTTAATATATAAAAAATATATTTGTATAATTTATGAGAGATTATGATTGTCCACCATAATCTCTCATTGCCCACCATAATCTTTCATTGTCCACTATAATCCTTCATTACCCACCATAATCTTCCATTGCTCACCATAATCTTCCATTGCCCACCATAATCCTTCATTGTCCACAATAATCCTTCATTGTCCACTATAATCCTTCATTGTCCACCATAATCCTTCATTGTCCACTATAATCCTTCATTACCCACAATAATCCTTCATTGTCCACTATAATCCTTCATTGTCCACCCTAATCTTTCATTGCCCACCATAATCTTTCATTGCCCACCATAATCCTTCATTGTCCACTATAATCCTTCATTACCCACAATAATCCTTCATTGTCCACTATAATCCTTCATTGTCCACCATAATATTTCATTGCCCACCATAATCCTTCATTGCCCACTATAATCCTTCATTACTCACCATAATCTTTCATTGCCCACTATAATTATAATCCTTCATTACTCACCATGATCTTTCTTTGCCCTCCACATAATCTTTCTTTGCCCACCATAATCTTTCATTGCCCACCATAATCTTACATTGCCAACTATAATCTTCCATTGCCCACCATAATCTTCCATTCATTGCACATCCTAAAAATGTATCATTGCCAACCATAATAATCTATCATGGCCAACCAAAATAATCTATCATTACCCACCATATATAATAATATATCATTGTCCACCATAATAATCTCCAAAATCCTCCATTTTAATTTGTCTATCTATATCTTTCATGCATTATACGTAAAGTTTATTTACATTAAAATCAATTACATAAAATTTATTAACATTAATACCTACAAATACCTCTTTCCTAGTGCACGTCCCTGAATGATATAGGGACGTGCACTAGGAAAGGGGTATTTTTAAATTAATTTATCTCAAATTTAATTACATTTCATCTGATTAAAATATATTGCACAAATAGTTATTAATTGACAGAAAAATTAGTATCTTAACTACAAATACAAATAATACCAGAAAGGAATATTTGAATTTAAAATTCAGCAAATTAAAGAATATTGATTTGGAAAACAAATTGAAATATATATATTATATACTCTCACTTTCTCTTAAAATGGTTATCAATATAAGAAAATTATTAATTTATGATTACCCCCTTCTTAGTTCCCGTGAAATTACGGTCAGTTGAAATGTTATTCCACAAAACACAACGTGTGTACGGCCCATGAATAGAAATCACTGAACCTAATTGAGGTATAAATTAATTAGCTGTGATGGTAGTACACCCTAGTTGATGTATTTATCACCATTCGTTAAGATATTCTAAAAAAAGCATTAAAACCTTACCTTTGTGACTGAATATTGCAAGAGGAAACAACTGACACTGAACTTTCTAATCCCGCTCTCAAGGAGCTACTAAGTGTTTGTTCTTTTAAACACACTTTAAAAGTGTGTTTACGCACTTTATCCGGTGAATAATAATCGCTCTGCTCACTTTATCCGGTGAATAATAATAAGATTTCAATAATATAGATAAAAACGCCTAAGAATTTTAAGGTTATCGTTTGAATTAAATATTTTTTCTAAAATACTGGTATTAATGAATATGGTTATGAAAATAGTTACAATTAACGATAGTAATTTTAACGATATAGTTTTTAAGGATATCGTGTTATAAGGTTAATATACCTAATTTTTTTCAAATACAGTTTTTAATGTATATTATTTTTAGAATATAGTACTTTTTGGATATAGGTTATTAAAATAGCATTTCTAACTCACAAGTTTTTAAAGTTATAGTAAATAAAGATATTGTTTCTAAGAATACGTACACAGCGTATATGTTTTTTAAGTTACTGTCTCTATTCTAACTGTTACCTACTGTTCCAAGTTCATATCGATACAGTACAGGATATGGTGTAATCTGAATGAAATGATTGGTCGGCCAAAACCTACCAAGGAGTGTTGTTATATGGAGTCATATGGGTATTTTAGCACAAACAGCAACAGCGCTTCATAAATTAAGTTGTTAGATCTATAATTAATATCAGCTCTGTTACATTAGATTTTGGTTATCGATGGTTATTAGGGATGTGACAATATAGAACATATTCCATTCTTTATATTGTCACATATTATATGCCTATCTCTGCCATATGTAGCAGGAATATTTGGAATTCCGTTCCTTAGTCTTGAATTGTTCAATTAAAATAATTGTGTTTTTAATTACTAAATTAAATTTTATACCGTAAAATACGTGCTATTAGTTTTCATATTTTTAGAGCAATAGGTACAACTTTTTAAAATAAATAAATTCATTTATTTATCAATTACTAACAGTAGCTAATTACTAAATACCAAGTGTTATATACATTTCGGGATATATTTGTGTTTTTATTATTCCACCTACGAACTTTTTAGATTTTAATGAACATTTTCATAAAATCTAGGTACTAAGTTTACGCATTTAATAGCAGTATATCTAAGGGAGTCCACAGATAATTTGAAAACGTTTTCTATGCAGTGGTCACTGAAGAAAACTGTATAGGGAACATAGTAAATAAATAGAGAAGTATACCAAGTACAATATTGGAACTTCAAAAATACTCTGAGTGACGTCATACAAAGTATTTTCCATTTTGTTTTTAAATAAAAAAATGTTTTACTATTCAGTTAAACGTGCATTTTCATGGAAATTAACTTACATAAAATTGTTTTTATCACGTTTTACACTCTATTAACTTATAATATTTACCTAATAATACTTATAATACATGAGAGTACTGTATGCGACGCCATTTGTTTACATCGTTTCTGAAGAATGGATCAAGTTCACCGTCAATTAATTCGAAACTTAGTATACTTCTCCATTTATTTACTATGATAGGGAAGCTGTGGTAGACTGTTTCATGTTGCAAAGTGAACAAGTTGCACATTTTTATCGGTTTGCATTTATGCACACGTGCATATTTTATGCTCTTGAAATATTTTGCAGAGTCACTGCATGTATGCATTATGCACAATATCACATTATTAATCTATATTTTGGCGCTCAGTTCTGACAACTGAGCGCCAAATTCTGAAGCAAAAATGTAAACAAACAAAGATGTAAACATTGATAGATTGTCCGAAAAGCTAATCAACTTCCTAATTCTTGACCAACTATTTATAATACTATACCATATGATATTATTATTCTATAATGGTGCCTAGAATATATATATATATGCAGTTTTTAAACTGTAATCATGGTAATGGTCACATAACTAGCTAAGATACCTAGGTAGGTAATCATGGTAATGGACTCATAACTAGCTAATAAGATCTTTCCAATTTCATCAACATGACTTCAAATCCTAATATTGGATTAGGTAGCTACCGGCTGTATGTGTTGGAAATTGGAGAAAAATGAATGAAAAAAATAATTACCTACCCACCCACTACATACCTACCTATGTGTGAAAAGTGATTTCCCTAGAATTTTGTCTCTACGACTCCACAGTCAAAAGGAAGAATTTGAATAAAGAAGCATTTCCAGCTGTTTGTGTTGGTGAGTTTCTATTATAGCCTTATAGACCAGTCTGTATTTCGTGCACAAAATTCCACTGACTTTTCCACCAACAAGTCGGTGGAATTTACCATGAAATACAGACTGGCAAAGTTTAACTAATACTTAGCACTGAGCCATGTTTCAAAGTGTGGCAGGAAAGTCACCAGATTAGTGAGGAAATGGATCCAGGTTGCCACATTTAAGGTAACTACTCTTTAGCCTTGAATTTTTTAATTTGAAGGCTATACTGTTTTGGTTGATATATTTGCCCCATATGATCATACAATTTCTAAAACCAGGTAATACAGTGTAATAGTAATCCATGTTTTAAAGTATAAGTATGGACAAATTTGCCAGCCAGAGTGGAATAATAACTCATTTCAAATTGACTAGTAACTCTGTTAGGAATTTAGAATGAATAAAAATTACTCATTTTAACCCTAAAAAATGCAGAAATCAGTAAATTATTTTATAAATTTCAACTCCGCAGTGAAAACTAATGTAAAATAAGTCATTTAAGCTTCACAATTGGGTTTTTTGTGATGATATACATCACTAATGGGAATGCATGAAGTTAGGAGTAACTCTGTTAGAATTTATGTATTCCAGTCTGGTTTGCCAGTATATTGATGACTTTTGAGGGGTTTAAATTAAAATAAGTTTGAAAGCATATAAATAACAAAGTAAATCTCTCCCAAAATAATCTCTATAGAGATACATATTCATCAGACATGAAGAATAAGGGTATATTTAACTTAAAGTGTATCATTTTCACTAAGAAGCCAGTCTGCGACTCTGCAAAAGATGCATGAAGTTGTGAAGTTCATCCGGCGACTGTTGAGGCCCTGAAATTAGTCTCCTGAATTATCCGGCGACAATTTTCTAATAAATTCCTATGTGTACATGTGCTCATTCTGTTTCGTTCGCCACTACTAAGGAAATCCCTGTTGGTTTCTTTTCCTCCGCTTACTGATATGCTTAAGTTTAGCGGGTAATCCCTCCCGATTCGAGGTGGTGAGTTTTGTTGTGTGCAAGATGAAGACTGTAATTAGTGGAGAGAATTTTGAGTTTTTTGGCCATTTTGGAGAGAAATTGGAAAATCTTCGGAGAAAAATTGCCACAAAATTTAATATCTCATATCTGGAGACTGATTGTGCATGCTTTGCAGACTAGCTAGGAAGTCAAATTTCTCTTTTAAACTATCATAAATTTCATGACCTGGATCCATTTTCTCACCAAATTGATGACTTTCCTGCCACACTTGGAAACATGGAACAGTATGTCCTTACTTACTTGCCTGGTCTGGCGCTCACTAATATATTGGAGAGTTTGTGATTGTAAATTTCACATTTGAGCATTAAATCCTTTAACATCCAAGTTATTTTACACGAGGAAAAAGTGTTTCATCACTATTTATTTTGTTTTTAGAACCTCATTGGACAAGTGAGACAACCAAGTAAATTATTAATATTAGTACATAGTAGCTATGTCTCAATCTCATAAACTCTTCAGCTACCTTCAAAGAAGCTAAATTTTTCTCAAAAAATGAGCAAATTATCATAAATTCTTTTCTAAATAACATTGTAGGGTCAAGCAGGTAAATTGTGGCACATTAACTGTGGCCTTTAACAACAGAAACATCATAGCTTCAAAACATTTATCAAAAATTTGAATTAATAAATTATAGCATGCATTGTGCTTCTTTTGATAGCTTATCATAGCTATGCAACATTTTAATGTAATTTCAGTTAAAATTGTTTTGGAGACTCTCTTGAGATTTGAGAGGGCTGCAATTAAAAATTAAGGGACCGCAATTTACCCGCGTGACCCTAGCATAGTCATATTGTAGAATAATTGAAAAAAAAACACTTTTCCAAGACTCTGCAACAAATCTGAGGCTATGAGCCCAATTTTATAAATTTTATGTCTCTGCGGGAGATCTTGCATTTTAATTCTTATGTAAGCACAGGAATTGTAACTTATGTAGTATGTTACTGGGAGATTTTGAATTGATTTCTATGTTATAATGTAACTATTAATTTAGCTGTGGGAGATTCTGTATCCTCTACTGAGAGTCAGAAAGTAACTGTCTCTCAAATTAAAATCACTGCAGAAGAAGAGATACATTTTGCCGAGTGGTTTAAGATTAGGATAAATATAGAAAATTAGATATTTCTTGCCATTTGCTACTGGAAGGGCATCAAGTGCTCAACCTCAAACTAGTCTTCATAAATTCGCCAATAAAATGGCAATAAAAGACATGCTCTATTACTTGGTCAGACAATATATGGAAAACAAAGTGTTATTAACTTATTAGCTATTAATACCATTGCAATAATAATATTTTATCAATTATTCTATTCTAATTCCCCTAGTTGAAAAATGGGGACACATAATGTGTCTTATATATAAAATAAATTTTTTTTTCACAAGGGAAACTTATCTGATCTTTATAATTGATTGGGGGTGGAGGGAAATAGATAGTAGCTAGCTACTCTTATGATTTCCAAGAAATTGTAAAGATATATCGCACTTCAAAAAATGTCTCAGTCACGTCTCCAAAGATCTTTGGCAGCAAGGACGCAGGAGAAGATGCACTTTACAGACTTGCCGTATAATATAGGAATAAATAGCTAGCTAGAAAATCACAGACGTTGCTAGAATATTTAGAGTTTAACTATTTTGTATAATTAATCAAATTAATTTAATCATACTTCCAAACAGGAACTCCAACCAGTAGCTAATTCTAAATTCAGAAAAAAATTTGACTCTGACCAAATCTCATCTAAGAAGAGCTGGTTGCTACCCCCCTCACTGCAAATTTTCAAGCAGCACAAGAAGAAAATGTCCATATGATTGTTCTTCTGAACTACGTAAGTACATAACCATATAGCTAGCTTCATCTCATTATTGCTTTGATAGTTTGATTGCACTGACTCTTGGTAAACAATTTATGAATCCAGTTATTGCTTCTCATTAGTCATTTTTATAGACATTTTATATATTATTTTTATAAATATTTGAAGCTAACAATTTGTGAATGTTAAGCCCTAACTGTAATTAATATTTTATGAAAATTTTCATAGGAACCCTCGCCTGAATTAGAATCAGAGGAAGTGGTATTTCTAGAAAGTGAAGTTAAAGCTGCCTGCAGAGCCCTCGCCTGAACTGGAATCAGAGGAAATGGTATTTCTAGAAAGTAAAGTTAAAGCTGCCTGCAGAGCCCTCGCCTGAACTGGAATCAGAGGAAATGGTATTTCTAGAAAGTGAAGTTAAAGCTGCCTGCAGTGCCCTCGCCTGAACTGGAATCAGAGGAAATGGTATTTCTAGAAAGTGAAGTTAAAGCTGCCCGCAGTGCCCTATTCACGGTCACCAACAACACCAGTTGGAGGCTTCTTCCCTTCCATCGCCTCTTCTTCCCAATACAGAATAAATTGCCATGAATATGGAAAAATATCACAGCAAGAATCTCAAATCAAAATTGACTGATCATGAAATATGCTGCAGTATTTTAATCTTCCAGGATCTGAATCTAAATTTGTATATATTCTTCCAAGAATACATACAAAATGTAGATTCATCCTAGGGATTAAAATATTGCTGCCTATCATTTATATCCTTTATCAATGAATTTCTTCTTTTTTTTTCTTAAATAAGAACTGCTATTATAGAGAATTTTGTATATTACTATCAGAATTGATGTACAAATATTGTATGCTCCCTAAGCTATGCTGTGATCAAATGAACAAATATTTAGTTAAGTTCAATGTCTTAGAACATGGAATCAGAAGCTTAGACATATAAATGAAAAGAATAAATTAATGAAAATAACTATTATTTAAATTTGTCCATTAGGTTTTCAATGACCATTTGAAAGTATTTTCATGTAAGCGAGATAGTTTTGATTTTTCATTTTGATTGAATATAGTTAACCATCAAAACTATTCTGCTTCAATGAATTTTTTATTATTATTAATTTTGCAGCTGAAACTTATGCTTAAATCTATAAAGTTTAAATTGTATCCATTACAATAGATGGATCTATTAAAATGGATACAATTAATTTATATAGCGAAATGTACTAGTTTAGTAGTTTCATTTTTTTTCATTCTCATAAGAATACTGTTCTTATTCAAGTTATTTATGTGTACGTCTGTCAATGATCAGTAAATGGTTCAGGCTTCATTTACTATCACCTCTTCATTTTCCTCTTCCATCCGTGAGTACAGCGACCGGTGTTTGTGTCCCTTTGCGTTACATTCTTTGGTAAGTGACTGCATTCACGAAGTAGCTTTTCTACATCCATGAGCATTGTCGCTGAAAGTGTTAGGTGACTTTGTTCATTGAGCAACTTTCTTTTCTGACTGCTTCTTCTAGTCCCTTGTGTTTAATTCACTCATTTTCCTCTTAGATATTTGTTCTAGGAAGCCAAAGGAGAGACTTAAACCTGTTACTAAAATTCAAGTTTTTTGTGCTATTGTTTGTCATTGTTATTTCATAGTTTATTTTTTTCAAACCTTGAATGAACTATAATACTATTGTATAGTTATAATGTGTTTATGATACAGCTCTTTTATAAATGATTGTTCCTAATACTTTAAAGAAAGTAAAAATTTAGCATAAAATAGTAATGGACAAATATCAGATCATCTGTAAATGTCAGTTTTGTTTATTTTTCAATAGTCTGTGGTAACCTGTGATAAGTTATAAATATGGATTATATATCTATCATATATTTAAAGCTGAAAGTTAAACCATAATAATATCTGGGCTATAAATGCTCCATCCAATAAAATTTGTGAATATAATAATTATTATCCTTCTCAAATAAAACCTACCTAATTATATGTTTCTATATGAAGCTCAATATAGGCTATCCGTATGAATTTAAATAATATTATTTTTATCTTGCATCTATGAATAGAACATTTTACATGCATGGTAATCTATTATCAGGCTAAATAAGCTGAAATTGCTTCTCAGAAATTTGGTTACGAGTGCAGGGAGCTACTAACGAAAAATGCTTAAATAAAGAGTTTATTATATGATCAGAGTGTTCTAGACAACTGAATTTCAAGTGAATAATCTATAATGGTAATTAATATTCTCATTATAAAAAGAAAATAATCGAATTAACCAAATAATTAAATTTGTTCAAGTTTGCTATTTTGATTTTTTTTAGCTATGGCATGCGCAACAAAAACAATACTTGGCAACTGCCTGCTACGTCACGGCCGCCAAGCTATTTTGACTCGAATTTGTACCCGTAGACTTGAACTAACTACCCTATTCTATAAACTGTGGTGGACACCACTGCACAATAATTTGAGAGGATACAGACCGCGGGAAAATGAGAACCAATCAGAGACGGTAGGTGCGTGATGTCACTCAAATTGGCAGTTATTAGGGGGGACTAATTCAAATATTGCTCGTTTTCTATTATGTTCATTTTTGAGGGGAGACTTAACCAAAACTATTTTGAATTTAATGGATTATTTTATTATAATTGTAGTAATGTAATATAGTTTCCATTTATTATATAATATAGTGAACATTTCTATAATATACAATTTATCCCACCCTTTCTTATTAACAGTAAAGACCATATATACTATACCTGTGTACTATACAGTATACATAATGATTTACCACACCAAATAAATTATTTTCGCAGTAGGTTAATTAAAAATTTATTTTATTTGAAAGGTATATTTATAGCATATATTATTGAACATCAATTAGCATCACTGATTAGTGAAAAATAGATAGGGATAAAAGAAAGCACTTGAATGATTATTTAAAATGTTAATGGTCATGTATCTACCTAGCGGCCAAGCCCCTAGGTAGCTAGGATAAGTTCCTCTTCGGAAATATAAGAAAAATAGTTATTTTAATAATTATTCAATTTTTATTTTAGTTGGTATCCATGATACTTGCAAGAATCATTGATACCAATTAAAAAAAAATTAAATAATTATTAAAGTATAGTTTTTTCTTATATGACCGAAGATGTGGAACTGACCGGTAATTCGAAATTACCCTATAGGTATTTATTGGAATAGGTAGTTATCTGTCCCAAGATTTCAGCTGTTATTTTAAAACTAATAAATTTATAACACTATGAAGTTATAAGTACGCATTGATTGAAATATTTTGAAGTATACACACAACTCTATAAGATTAATGACTGTTGTAATTTCGAGAGCAATAATAACAGACAACCTCTTCTTCCCACACTCTGCAGCGGAATGTTTGGTTTTTGGCGTGAACAGTGAACAACAAAACGGAACAAGTTCAAATTATAGAAAAATGATTTATGAGATTATATATGAATATTTTGAAACAATAAAGGAATATGAACATTTACAATCACAAAAATATAATTTTCGCATTAGGAGATATCATAAAATATACCTAATAATAACATCAGAAATAAGGCAATAGCGAATGTAGTAAGAATGATTGAAACGTCACGCACTTACCATTTTGACGTGCCATCAGTCGCTAGATTTTTAAAATGACTGTATTGGGACATCTTCTACTTTACTGGTCTGTGAGTCAGTTGTTCACTGGTGTCCGAAGAGGAAGGTTGTCATGGCACAGGTAATATTCCCTTATATATACCTTCATATTAAATTATTTAGCTATAGTATGGTAGTACATTTCTAGAATATGAATTACAATGTTTATAATGATATGTAGGACCCATAATTTTTTTCATATATATCCTATTTACGTATATATCATATATTTTGATGTGGTTGAGATATCGAC
>CANNZV010005844.1:0-23016 GCA_947561585.1 Caprella mutica | reverse complement strand
GTTAGCTTCTATTGTTCCATCTGGATATTCCCATGATAAGCTGGTATTCTGAGTCGTAGACGACCCGTCTATTTGAACGCCCATGGTTTGGTTGGCACAATCGACAACTGAACCTGCTATTGAACCCGCCGATACACTTGGCAGATTAAAATCTGGCTCTACCATTGCTGTAGCAGTAGCCGTACAGCCATTACTTAACAAGGTTACTACCAAGTCGTAAGTGCCAGCACTTGTTACCGTTGGATTTTGGTCGTTGGCATTTGTTGCATCAATACTACCGCCACTCCAGGTATAACTGACATTGGTATCTGAACTAGCCCCCATCAGCTGTACATCGGGTGTTGTACATAATAAAGTAGCACCCGTTGCCGTCACATCTGCTGGCGCAGAAAGTTCTTCTACGACCGTATAAGATGCCTGTGCTGAACAACCATTGGAAGGGTCTGATGCAGTAACGGTATATGTTCCTCCTTCTTCAACTATTGGATTTTGGTCACTTTCATTTCCTGCATTGATACCAGGGCCTGTCCATGTAAACGTCGCTCCATTGACAGAAGAGGTACTCATTAATTCAACGCCATCGGCTTGATTCATACAATTAATTAAGCTACCAGTTACAGATGCCGTTGGCAAACCTGCATCTTGCGTTACAGAAACAGCTTCTTCTGCTGTACAGCCATTTTCTGGATTGGTCACCACTAAAACATAAGTTCCTTCAGCACTTACAGTTGGACTTGCTTCCGTTTCATTACTCACATCTATACCTGGTCCTGTCCAAAGGAAACTTGCATTGGCAGTCGTAGAATTTCCTGTCAAAGATATTGTTGGATTTAAACAATCCAGTTCGCCTCCTTGTGTTCCAATATCTGGTGGATTGGTATTCATTCCTACATCGTAAGTAGCTGTATTGGTACAGCCATTATCCGTATTGGTAACGGTGAAGGTATAAATTCCTGCTTGTGTGGCTATGGGGTTTTGTTCTACGGAACTAAAGCCCATTGGGCTTGACCAGTCATAACTTACATTCATAGCATCTGTTGTTCCCGTTAATTGTGCCATCATGTTGTTCAAACAATCAATATCTTCGCCATCAGCCGTAGCCATTGGTGTAGCTGTATCTTCTGTAATCATCAGGTCTGCAGTAGCCGTACAATTATTTGTGGGATTTGTTACAGTTACCGCATAAGTGCCGCCAGCACTTATCATATTCGTACTCATATTTGAACCATCCGACCAAGCATAATTTAAACCCATATCAGGAGAATCTGCACTCAATTCAAGCGTCGGATTGTTACAATCAATTGTTGTACCGAGTGAAGCGACAGTAACTGTTGGCGGAGTTGCATCCGCTGTTACCTCAATATTTGTTTCGGCAGTACAGCCGTTTCCTGAATCGGTAATCGTCACAAGATAAGTGCCCTCCATATTTACAGTAGGCGTAGGATCTGTATTAGAACCAACGATACCCGCACCAGACCACATATAATCGACAATGGAGGTCGTAGACAAGCCTAAGTCAATTGTAGCGTTGTCACAATCAAGTAAGCCACCAGTTGTTGCATCAATAACTGGTGGATCCGTATCTTCAATAATTGTTAATTGAGCGGTAGAAGAACAACCATTCGTAGCAGTAGCAGTTAAACCATAAAGACCTGGCTGAGCAACAGAAATCATTGGATTTGCATCGGTTGACATGTCAGGTAAAGTCCAAGTCAAGGTAACCGTAGGGTCCTCATGTGTTCCTTCTAAATCAAAAGTCCCCTGATTACAATTAAATATAGCAAAATCAACACTATAGTCAATAATTGGCCCAGCCGGAGTATCCGCATCACTATCGATAATAGCATCAGCCGAAGCTGTGCAACCATTACTGTCGTTGGTTACGATAAAGGTATAAGTCCCCTCAGAAGTGATTGTTGGGCTTGCTTGGTCTGAAACATAACCGCCTGGCCCTTCCCATGAAACGCTTACTCCAGAAGAAGACGTTCCTCCCATTAAATCAAGCGTACCAGGTATACACGTAATCACCCCGTCAACAGCCGTTACATCTTGAGGTGGCTGAATATCTTCTGTTACCGTAACGGTAGCATCCGCTGTACAGCCATTTTCCGTATTGGTTGCAATTAATGTATAGACGCCAGGCGTAGTCGCTTGTTGCATTGAGTTGGTACCCAAATTTACGTTATTTTCATCTTGCCATTGATAACTTACCATAGTTGCGCCTGTTGCAGCACCCATTAAATCTACTTGTTGATTATTCAAACAAGTTAATACCAAATCCGCTCCAGCATCCACCATTGGTGCTGCCGTATCTTCTCCTATTACAACTTCGTCCGTTTCGCTACAACCATTGGCATCATCCGTTATTTGAAGGGTATAAGTATCATTCGTTGTTACGGTTAAGTTTGCGCCTGTTCCTTGCGACATTCCAGCAGCGTTAAACCATTCATAGGTTAAATTACCCGTTCCTGTCCCCATTCCAATTAGGTCAACTTGTTGGTTATTCAAACAACTTAAATCATCATCCATACCAGCATTAACCGTAGGTGGGGTATCATCTGCACTTACCATAACGGAGGCATCATCCGTACAGCCATTATCCGTATTGGTAACGATTACGGTATACATACCGCCATCCATTACGCTTATCGTTGCCCCCATTCCTTGGGAAACCTCATTTGCGTCGAACCATTCATAGCTAAAATTAGTCCCATTCGTTGCGCTAGCACTCAAGCTGCTCGTCATATTCACACAATCAATTCCAAGTGCTGTTCCTGCGTCGGCAATAGGTAGGTCTATATTTTCGATCACGACTATATCATCCGTTTGCGTACAACCTGTATCCATATTGGTAACCAGTAAGGTATATGTCCCTCCAGCCGTTGCAGTATATGTTGCTCCTATTCCAACAGGGGATCCAGCATCCAGCCAAGTATACGTCAGATTTGTTCCTCCCGTACCAGTCCCAGTTAAGGTGACCGTATTCATAGCACAATCAATACTAGCATCTATACCGGCATCGGCTGTGGGTTCTGCTGTATTATCGGCAATCATTACAGGCATTGAGGTTTGACTACAATCATTGCTGGTATTGGTTACAATAAGGGTATAGGTACCAGCATTCGGTGTGGTAAAACCTTGCGTTGTTGAAACTTCGTCTCCGTTTTCATCGAGCCAAGAAAACGTCAAGACATCGGAAAAGCCAACATTCCCTATCACGCCATTTACTTGGGCATTGTTATTACAATCTACAAAAGGGTTTGGAGGGTCTACATCGACTGTCGGAATCATGGCATTGGAAGTAATCGTAGCCGTAGCCGTATTGGTACAACCGTTGGCTGCATCTGTCACGACTAAGGTATAGGTTCCTTCCACATTTGTTTCAAAAGTAGGGTCTGTTGTATCTGTATTGACAACAGTAGGTGTCCCATTATCATCTAAAATCCATTCATAGCTTAATGTTCCTGTACCTGTGGTACCAGAACCATCCAATACAAAGGTGCTAGAAGCAGCATCACAACTAATCGTTCCATCTGCCCCCGCATCAACTGTAGGTAAGGTTGAATCATCTAATATCATAACAGATGAAGTAGTCGTACAACCTGAGTCGTTCGTAACGGTTAAAATATATTCTCCGCCCTCTGTTATGCCTGTCGGGTTGGCTATTCCTTCCATAAATCCATTCGGTCCCGACCAAGCAAAGCTTGCAAAATTATCGTCGGAATCACCCATTAAGTCTACTTCACTATTGTTACAGTCTATATTACCTGTTGACGTAGCCATAGCCGTTGGAAAATCCGATTCATCTACGACAATATAAGAATAGGTACCAACACAAAGTCCATTCAAGTTAATAACAAATACCGTATACTCTCCAGCTTCTGTGACTTCTAAGCTGGTATTATCTGAGATAGCTACTGCTGTAGAAAAATCAATAGTATTTTCGTTGCCTTCAAACCAATTGTAAAAAACATTAGCAGCAGTACTGTTATCTACAGCATTTAATATTACGGATGTATTATCACAATTTAAAGGTAGGTTTTGACTAATCTCTAGATCAGGTGAAACACCTGGATCAAATATAAACGTCTCAATTTCTCGTTGACAGCCTAAACCTGTAACAAATAAAGTGTACTCTCCACCAGTTGTTACCTCTATAATAGGCGTATTATTTGAACCAGAAGGTAATTGGCCTCCAAAATCAGCCTCCCATGAATAAGTCACACCAGGCCCTTGGTAAGAATTTGAACCATCCAAAACAAGTGTTCCTCCTTCGCAAAAGGTGTCTTCATGCTCAATAATAGCAAATAAAGGACATGGATCGTTGTCCTGATCACAATTTATACCTGTTTCATCACAAAATTGAATCGAAAAATCTGCAAAAAAACCAGCATCATCTTGAGTACCATCCTCAACTACTAACGTCCATATACCATTAACGTTCCCAGTAAAATCTTCCAAACATTCATTTGTAAAGGGATAATAAGTTCCGGTGTAGTCCATCGACATTGTCCATCCAGCATGGTAATTATCCCAAACTGCTGGAAGGATAAAATCTGGCTCTGCAGTCTCGCTACATGGAATAAAAGTAACATCCCAAGTCGAAAAATCAGTGGGGTTCGTAATAAATGGATTCGGTCCTATCAAATATATTTCCTGCCCTGATGGTGAAATTAAGCTAATTTCCAAATCAGAAATAAATTGATGTTGAAAGTTTAAAGTCACCCCACACACACCTTGATTAGGATTGGATAAATCATTATTTGTGGCATTAGATACAGTAAAATAAAACTCATCCACAAAGCCATCAGGCATATATAGGGGACAATTTTCACATTCACATTCTTGAGAAAAAGCAGTATTAGCCACCATTAAAAATAGAAAAACCAGTCCAATAGATATTTTTCGGTAAAAAAACATAGGTTATATTTTTATTCTAATAAAGTATGAATTGAATGTTCGTATAGGATTAGTTTACAAAAACATAAATATAGTTACAAATCCGTATTTGTAAGACACTAATTTTACATTTAATACAAATGGCAGTCTAGTTTTCATACTAAAAAACAATCGTCTTCTATGAATCAAGACACGTTCTAGTATGGTTTGAAAATGGATGGGGCTTGATAAAAAACACAATCAATTCGCAAAATACAAAATCTTTCTTGTTCACCTAATTCCCACACTATACTTTAACAAGGATTCACTGATCAGCGTAAACGCTGCTTGTGGGCTTTTTATCATCAGAAATACTAAGGTAAGATAACGACTCGCTCGGTATATTGATAGTTTGCGGTGCGCCACTGCGCAAAATAAGTACCAGGGGGCAATTCCGTTACTATTTTTTGTTGGATGATTTGACCCGTCAAGGCATAACTAGCCACCGTTCTACCGTTTAAGTCTATCAAATTCAATTCGCCACTTGTCCATTCAGGTAAAAAGAGTTGGATAAAAAATGCTCCTTGATTGGGATTTGGATAAAGATTCCACGTCAGCGTTTCGATAGGCGTGGTCGTGGAAGTTAAGGTCAAATCCGTGCTGCCCGTCGCCGTACAGCCATTCGCATCCGTAACCGTAAGGGCATAGGTACCTTGTTGTAAATGCTCCAATAAAGGGATTTGACTTCCCGTATTCCACATATACATAAAGGGCGGTGTGCCGCCCGTCACTTGTGCTGCAATAACACCATTATCTCCTGTAGTCGGTGTCATAAAGGTCGAAATACTGACTTCTAATAAAGCGGGTTCGTAAATCGTGGCACTTGCCAAGATCGCACAGCCGTCACTGTCTGTAAGAGACAGTAAATAGTTCCCTGCATTCAGATTGTCTAAAACGGGTGTCATTGAACCATCATCCCAAAGATAGGTATAAGGGGCTGTTCCACCTGTTGGATTGGCTACAATTTGACCATCATTTTCTCCAAAACAAGAAATATTGACTTGTTCAAATTCAAGTGCTGGCCCTTGGGTCGCACTGACAGTCGTGGAGGCTTCTTCGGTACAACCATTGGCATCTGTTAGGGTCAATTGGTAGGCGCCATCTGCGGCATTGCTTAATGGATTATCGGTACTCATATCCGACCATGCATAGCCAAATGGAGCGAGTCCTCCTGATGCCACCCCATAAATCGTTGCGCCATCGCTGACACAGTTGTCCTCTACCACAAAGTCTACTTCAAGTGCATCAGGCTCTGTTATTGTAATCGTTTCTGTCCGACTACAATTTCCTTGGCTCAGGGTAAAAGTGTATGTCCCTGCGCCTAAATCTTCTCTCAAAAACCCAGTCCCATTGTCGTTCCACGCGATGAAGACCATTGCTTCTGCAATGAGTTCGATTTGAGCATCCATTTCTCCATTACAAGAAACATCGGTAATTGATAGTTCATAATTGAGATTGACTTCTTCTAGGCTTGTCGTAGTAAAAATAAGACTATCACAGCCAAATTGGTTGCTTGCTGTTGCTATTACAGTCCCTGTATCTAAAGGATTACAGGTCAGTTCATTCAAATAGGTCGTATCACTTGGTAGCAAGGTACTCGTCGTGACAATATACGTTATCATACCTGTGCTGTCTTGTTGGATCGTCGTTAATGTCCCTACGGCATTGGGGTTACAGGTTGTTAAGTTAATATAAGTCGTATCCAACATGCTTGTTTCGAGGAAAGTGGTCGTGATAACTAAACTATCGCAAGTGTATTGATTCACCAAAAATACCGTATCCATTCCTACTTCGCTCATATCTGTACTCGTAGCCTCCATATAAGTCGTGTCACTTGGCAACAAACTCGTCGTTTCGATAATCGTACTGTCGCAACCAAATTGGTTCGTCAGGTTTTGGATAAGGGTGGCCGTGTCGAGTGGATTACAACTTGTGTTTTCTAGGATGACCAAATCATCTTCGGCTAAGAAAACCGTCTCTATCTCGATTTCGTCGCAGCCAACAGGATTCGGGAGAATGTTGACAAACATTCCCGTATCGGACGGATTACAAGAATAGGTTTCCACATAAGTGGTATCCGACAAGGCTAAACTCGTCGTTAGAATCGTCAAACTGTCGCAGCCGAATTGATTTTCGGCTATTTGGTTCACTGTTCCCGTATCGAGTGGGTTACAGGAACTTAGTTCGACATAAACGGTGTCACTCAAGGCAAAGTCTACTTGTGTAAAAATCGTACTATCACAGCCGAATTGGTTCGGCAATACCAGCGTCGTTGTGCCTGTATCTAAAGGATTACAGGTCAGTTCATTCAAATAGGTCGTATCACTTGGTAGCAAGGTACTCGTCGTGACAATATACGTTATCATACCTGTGCTGTCTTGTTGGATCGTCGTTAATGTCCCTACGGCATTGGGGTTACAGGTTGTTAAGTTAATATAAGTCGTATCCAACATGCTTGTTTCGAGGAAAGTGGTCGTGATAACTAAACTATCGCAAGTGTATTGATTCACCAAAAATACCGTATCCATTCCTACTTCGCTCATATCTGTACTCGTAGCCTCTATATAAGTCGTGTCACTTGGCACCAAACTCGTCGTTTCGATAATCGTACTGTCGCAACCAAATTGGTTCGTCAGGTTTCGGATAAGGGTGGCCGTGTCGAGTGGATTACAACTTGTGTTTTCTAGGATGACCAAATCATCTTCGGCTAAGAAAACCGTCTCTATCTCGATTTCGTCGCAGCCAACAGGATTCGGGAGAATGTTGACAAACATTCCCGTATCGGACGGATTACAAGAATAGGTTTCCACGTAAGTGGTATCCGTCAAGGCTAAACTCGTCGTTAGAATCGTCAAACTGTCGCAACCGAATTGGTTCTCGGCTATTTGGTTGACCGTCCCAGTATCGAGTGGGTTACAGGAATTTAGTTCGACATAAACGGTGTCACTCAAGGCAAAATCTACTTGTGTAAAAATCGTACTATCACAGCCGAATTGGTTCGGCAATACCAGCGTCGTTGTGCCTGTATCCAATGGATTACAGGAACTCAGATTCACATAAATGCTATCCGATGGCAACAAGGTCGTTTGCTCGATAACCGTGCTATCACAACCGCCCGTATTGGTAAAGACTTCTACTAAAGTACTCGTATCCAAGGGATTACAAGTCGTCATGGTGATATAGGTCGTGTCGCTTAATGCGAAAATAGTATTGGTAATGACTAGACTATCACATCCAAATTGGTTGTTTAGACTGAGTGTATCTGTCAATACTTGTGTTGCATCACAAGTCGTATTTTCTATATAAGTCGTGTCACTTGGCAACAAACTCGTCGTTTCGATAATCGTACTGTCGCAACCGAATTGGTTCGTCAGGTTTTGGATAAGGGTGGCCGTGTCGAGTGGATTACAACTTATGTTTTCTAGGATGACCAAATCATCTTCGGCTAAGAAAACCGTCTCTATCTCGATTTCGTCGCAGCCAACAGGATTCGGGAGAATGTTGACAAACATTCCCGTATCGGACGGATTACAAGAATAGGTTTCCACGTAAGTGGTATCCGACAAGGCTAAACTCGTCGTTAGAATCGTCAAACTGTCGCAACCGAATTGGTTCTCGGCTATTTGGTTCACTGTTCCCGTATCGAGTGGGTTACAGGAACTTAGTTCGACATAAACGGTGTCACTCAAGGCAAAGTCTACTTGTGTGAAAATCGTACTATCGCAACCGAATTGGTTCGGCAATACCAGCATCGTTGTGCCTGTATCCAATGGATTACAGGAACTCAGATTCACATAAATGCTATCCGATGGCAACAAGGTCGTTTGCTCGATAACCGTGCTATCACAACCGCCCGTATTGGTAAAGACTTCTACTAAAGTACTCGTATCCAAGGAATTACAAGTCGTCATGGTGATATAGGTCGTGTCGCTTAATGCGAAAATAGTATTCCGTATAAGCAAACTATCACATCCAAATTGGTTGTTTAGGCTAAGCGTATCTGTCAATACTTGTGTTGCATCACAAGTCGTATTTTCTATATAAGTCGTGTCTGACGGCAACAAAATCGTCGTTTCGATAATCGTACTATCGCAACCAAATTGGTTCGTCAGGTTTTGGATAAGGGTGGCCGTGTCGAGTGGATTACAACTTGTGTTTTCTAGGATGACCAAATCATCTTCGGCTAAGAAAACCGTCTCTATCTCGATTTCGTCGCAGCCAACAGGATTCGGGAGAATGTTGACAAACATTCCCGTATCGGACGGATTACAAGAATAGGTTTCCACGTAAGTGGTATCCGACAAGGCTAAACTCGTCGTTAGAATCGTCAAACTGTCGCAGCCAAATTGGTTTTCGGCTATTTGGTTCACTGTTCCCGTATCGAGTGGGTTACAGGAATTTAGTTCGACATAAACCGTATCGGAGGTATTAAAAGTAATCTGTTGCAGCACGATGCTGTCGCAGCCTACGGCTGTTGTCAATACATTGGTAAACAAACCCGTATCGAGTGGATTACAAGAAGTCAGATTAAGAAAAGTCGTATCTAAAGCAAGCAAAGCAATACTATTCACAACGATACTATCACAGTTTTCATTACTCGTCAAGACTTGCGTAAATGTTCCCGTATCCAAGGGATTACAAGACGTTTGGGTCGTATAGGTCGTATCGCCTACCAACAAAAATAGCTGTTCAATCAACACACTATCGCAATTAAATTGATTCGGAAGAACCGTTGTAAACACCCCCGTATCTTGCGCCAAACAAGTCGGACTAAAAATATAGGTCGTATCGGATTCACTTAAACCAATGGTCGTAATAATGGTACTGTCGCAGTTATTTAGGTTTGGTAGCAAACTGACAAAAACGCCCGTATCCTGTGGATTACAAGAGTTTTGGTTGATGTAAGTCGTATCGCCAGTCAATAAAGTAATCGTTTCAATTAGGACACTATCGCAATTGAATTGATTGGGGAGCACTGTCGTGAACACCCCCGTATCTTGGGGCAAACAAGTCGGACTAGAAATATAGGTCGTGTCCGCTAAACTAAAATCAATCGTCGTCACAACGATGCTATCACAATTCCCATTACTCGTCAAGACTTGCGTAAATGTTCCCGTATCCAAGGGATTACAAGACGTTTGGGTCGTATAGGTCGTATCGCCTGCCAACAAAAATAGCTGTTCAATCAACACACTATCGCAATTAAATTGATTCGGAAGAACCGTTGTAAACACCCCCGTATCTTGCGCCAAACAAGTCGGACTAAAAATATAGGTCGTATCGGATTCACTTAAACCAATGGTCGTAATAATGGTACTGTCGCAGTTATTTAGGTTTGGTAGCAAACTGACAAAAACGCCTGTATCCTGTGGATTACAAGAGTTTTGGTTGATGTAAGTCGTATCGCCAGTCAATAAAGTAATCGTTTCAATTAGGAAACTATCGCAATTGAATTGATTGGGGAGTACTGTCGTGAACACGCCCGTGTCTTGGGGCAAACAAGCAGCACTCATTAGATAAGTCGTATCCGATGGCACTAGATTTATCGTGGTAATAACCGTACTATCACAACTAAGAGAACTGGGGAATACGTCCATAAACACACCTGTATCCAAGGGATTACAAGTCGATTCAAGTAAGTAAGTCGTATCGTTCGGCAACAATGAAATGGTTTCTATTAAAATACTATCACAATTGAATTGGTTGGGGAGTACCGTGGTGAATACGCCCGTGTCGAGTGCATTACAAGAAGCATTTATCAAATAAGTCGTATCTGATGAGGAAAGACTAATGGTCGTAATGATGATACTATCACAATTATTAAAATTGGGTAACAATTGGCTAAACACACCTGTATCCAAGGGATTACAGCTTGTTTCAGTGAGATAAGTCGTATCACTGGCGAATAAAGCAATCGTTTCGATTAATACGCTATCACAATTGAATTGATTGGGGAATACGGTCGTAAACACGCCCGTGTCTTGGGGCAAGCAAGAAGCACTCATCAAATAAGTCGTATCACTAGGATTTAAACTAATTGTCGTAATAATAGTACTATCACAATTGTTGGCATCGGGAAGCACTTGTGTAAAGATACCCGTATCCAAGGGATTACAGGTATTATCCGTCAAATAGGTCGTATCACTCGGCAACAAAGAAATAAGTTCAATAATCGTACTATCGCAACCAAATTGGTTTTGGTCGGCAGTCATAAAAACACCCGTTTCCATCGGAATACAGCTATCATTAAATAAGTAAGTCGTATCAGGGGCATGTACCGTTAAATCCAACATCAATAGACTATCGCAACCTTCCATAGTTGTGAGTGTATCAAAGTACATCCCTGTTTCGGCTAACAATTCATTGTCGAAAAGATAAAATTGCCCTTGACAAATATCCGCTTCCAAAAGCGTTGCTGGATCAGGGTCAGTGATTGTCACATCAATACAAAGTTCCGTCATATCTGCACAGACAATTGCAGTTTCGTTGTCCAAAGACAATCGAAAATCACTCAAAGCAACAGATCCGTTTGGAATTGGTAAATCAGCCACATCGGCATTGGCATAAGATAAGCCACATACGGTATATACTCCAACGGGATAAGCGGACAGGTCAGGACTGGGTTCGTAGCCGATAATTTGGCCGTTTTGAGAAACGATGTATACGTAGGCATAAGTTGTACTATTAGGAGGGCTGCTAGCATAACTCGGTTGGGTATTCATCGCCAAGGCGGTGCCGCCTTGGCAAGCTGTTACAGGACTGCTATCCGATAACACGCCCGCATCTGCCTCACAACATTCAATCCCGTCCATTTGACAAAACAACATTGAAAAATCAATCATTTCCCCACTATAATCCCCACTTTGATCCTCTACTTCTAAACGCCATGTTCCATTGACACTTCCACTACTAAAATTTTGCAAGCATCCGCTAAAAGGAATATAGGCTCCCGAATAAGCACTAAAGGATTGCCAACTAGAATTATCATTATCCCATTTTCCGGGTATACCAAAATCAGGATTAACAGGATCCGTACAATCCGCTAAGGGATCATTATCTCCCAAATCACAACGCACAAAAGAAATATCAAAGGTTGTACTAAACGTATTAGAAGATTGTACCTGGGGGCCCATCAATTGTACAAATTGGTTATTGTTGGGCGAGTAGAGTTTGACGACCATATCGGGCATATACTCGTGGGTAAAACTCAAAAAAACAGCTCGAACACCTTGGTCGACTGAAGCTAGGTCGTTAAAATTCGCCCCTGTTACTTTGTATTCCATATTGACCGTTTCCAAATCTTCTATAATGGCAGGACAATTCAGGCATCCGCATTCCTGTGCGTTTAACCACAAGGGGAAACACAGAATGGATAATATAATTTGCAGTAAATTCTTAATCATAGTGTTCTAAACTTAGACAAAATGATCCCCCACTTTTAGGTTTGGTGTAAATATCAGTTTGGGTTCAAGCAAGTTCTTTCAAAGCAGCAATATAAACATTTGTCAAAGAACGTAAATATTTTGAATTTTACGTCTTTATAAAAAGATTGATTGTCAAGCAGTTTACTCTTAAACAAAAAGCTAAAACTGCCTTTGATTACTGCATACAAGTATGCAATTTATAAAATATAACGTTTTTGCATCCCATATTGTCCTAAAAATATCAATAAAGTGACAGTATTTGGTGAATTTAGGTTAAAAAAAAGTTCAAAGGGGAATGTCTAACCTATATTTTGCACAAACAGGTAGCACTTTTTAATTGAAGCACCAACATATGTTAGTTATCAAACGTTAAAACTTTCTACTTTATGCTAAAAAAAATAGTTCTTTGTATTCTGGAATACAAATTCATACGACTGACCTAATTTTTACGATGAAATCGACTCTATATCTTTTATTGGCTTGTTTGTTTATTGCTGCTTGTAATGAACCAAATACGGTGAGCGCTGTTCAACAAGTACTCCCTTCTAAATCAAATAAAACGGCATCTCTGCGTAATGCCCTGCAAGAAGACCCGAAACCCACCGCTAGGCCACTCCCTAAAGTAACTACGGCTCCAAATAAAAAAAAGAACGCTTCAAAGAAAAAGTATTCTAGGAGTCCATCAAATCCTGACTTAGAAAACGAACTTTTACAAGACTCTTTAGATTTGGATGATGAAACGGTACAATATATTCCGAATATCATCCCCGAATCAGAGTATCCGCATATTTTTAGAGTCAATTACCAATATATTTCCGATGGCTTTGACTACCCTGTTGGTAAACCCAATGCGGTAGGCTATTACAAATCTCAAAATTTTGGTGATCGGCTTCATCTGGGTGAAGATTGGAATGGCAACGGGGGCGGCAACACCGATATGGGAGATCCGGTATATGCAACCGGCCATGGCTTGATCACCTTTGCACAAGATGTTTGCTGTGGCTGGGGGAATACGATTCGGATTATCCATTGTACGCCCAACCAAGAAACCCATCCGTATACGGAAAGCGTTTATTCACATTTGCATACGATGCATGTGAATGTAGGAGATATGGTGACAAGGGGGCAACAAATTGGTACGATTGGCAATGCGGAAGGCAGATATGTGGCTCATCTGCATTTTGAAATGCGAGAATTTATCAATATGTCGCTCGGGCCTGGTTATTCGGATGACCAAATGGGCTATCTTGATCCTACTCCTTTTATCAAAGCGAATCGACCTGTTCGGTAATGAGGTATGAGGTATGAGGTATGAAGTATGAAGTATGAGGTATGAGGTATGAGGTATGAGGTATGAGGTATGAGGTATAATATTGACAATTAATCTTATTTGACCACTTCATTTACAAAAGAAAACTACTGCGCTTAAAATATACATTTCGGTTCAGTTCTTGCATTATAGTACTCATCGTACCGAATCAAACCTACGATTACGATTAGAGTGATTGATGTATTATAAAACAATTAAAAATCGATTTTTAGTTTTCCTTCTGATATGGCTGGGAATGACCTCATTTATTTCTGCACAAACAATGCACGAGATAGAGGAATATCCTATTCTATTAAAAGGATTGGAAGGTATTATAAAAAAAGGGAATAAACGTAGCTTACGAGATTTGGGAAGCTTGCTTAACAAAAAAGAGTTAAATGAACCGATTCGGGAAATACTGAAAAAGCACACCTTGTTTACCAAAGATGAAATTGATATTTCAACGGTCAGTCATGCCGATTTTTTATCCTTTTTTTATGAACAACAGACACGTATTCGTTTTTCTGGACTGTTTGGTGCTTTTTATATCACCCCTTTAGAAGAAAGAAAACACACCTACCAAGTAAACATACCTTCCGAAGTCGCCAAAACAGATAAGACACTACACACCCAAGCTATCGTTAACAACTATATCCATGCTTACCAACAGAAAGATATCACCCGAGTAATCGAACAAATACACCTATTAGAAAAAATCGGGTCTATTACTTCTAGTAAATTCTTAGAAAGCCAATTGCTCAACAAAGAAGCCCGAGAATATTTTTCTAAAGCAGACGAAGTTGCTTGGTATATCGCCTTGATTAATGCCAATGCCAATACCCCAACTTATAGAGCCGTCAAATGTATATTAAGCTTAATCGAACAAGGTAGCATTCCTTTTGAAACCGTTCAATATAGCTTGTCTCGGTTTACAAATATTTCGATTCCTCCGAATTCCAAAGCAGTAGATTTTGCAAAAGAATTTCAGCATTTATCAGATTCTTTGTTTACCCTATCGGCTATTCGGGCACATGGTTATGACCAACAATTAGCCTTTAAATCAAATTTCTTCTTTGAAGATGTTGATTATTATGGTAAAATATATTGTCAAAAAAACAAACATCCTTGGTTGTCAAAAAACGCCTTCCAAGATATGTTGACCACACAACATCCTCGAATGCTATTATATCTGGCTTCCTATATTTATCAATATCGATTACAAGTAGATAAAGCCGAATATCAGCTAGCCATAGCCATGATGGAACAGTTTACGAAAATTCCGATTCAATTAACAAATCGACAATCCTACGAAGATTTTTTAATTTATTGGTGGCAATCTTATGATACCTATGAATGGAATAGTGAAAATAGTTTCTTTGTCAATAAAGAAGAACGCATCAAACGAGAGGCTGAATATGAAAAATTATTCCGAAGGTTAAATTCAAAAAATGACGAGGCTGCTTTAGCAGCCTATCTGACTTTGTTAGACGGTCGGCCTAAAGAAGTCATTCAATTACTTCAAAATTACAGACCCTTATTGCGGACAATTAACAGCAAATTACCCAATATCAAATTGGCCTATATGGAACAATTGGTACAACTAAACTTCTTTTGTAAAGAAAACCAAATCAATTTAGTCCCCAAAGCATCTTTAGCCACCACAATTAAGCAACTCGAAACGACGCAAGACCCCAAAGCAATCTATAAACTAGAAACAGATATCATAGCCACTATGCAATTGGACGATTTGACGCCCATAGAATATTGGGCGATCATCAACACTAAAAACCGAGCTGCCAATATGTCTATTAGTAGAATAATAGATCTTTATTATTCGATACACTGGGAAACAATTCAGCAAAGTGACCAACAACTGCGGCTTTTTCTAAAAAAAGCACAGCTGTACAAGTCGATTGGTGCTTCCGGTATTTGCAATTCTTATTTGAATAAAATCAATATCAACGACCCCTTAGTACAAGAACGCTTAAAAAGTTTGTTGCAAGTAGAAACAGACGAAGGCATTAAAGCGCAAATCGCACAAGTGCTCGTGAAGGAAGTCCAATCAAATACGACCAACCAAACCAAGGTCGCTAACTTTATCAAGGCTCCCTTGTCCTTGAATAGAATAGAACTTCAAATATTGCCTAGTCCAAGCCTCTCTGAGGTCAAAGCCATTTGTAAAGCCATCAAATTAAGCAAGGATACAGAAATCATCAAACAATATTTCACGTATCTATCGTATCATCCTAGTATGGAGGCCGTTCCTGTTTTATTCGAATTAATTGATGAGCAGACTATCCTTATCAAAAATCAAGACAAGCCATTGACGGTCGGCCAACGGGTTGTCCCTATTTTGGAAGACATCTATGATTATTCTTTTGATACAAAAGAAACAACGCTGTTGGATGCATCTGAATGGAAACGCCTATGGAAAACAGATAAAAAAAATTACGCCAAATGGGGAGATCTATTTTTGGCTAAAAAAATCAAAACCCTTCAAATGAAGGAAGAATTAAGTATAGATGAATTAAATGAATTTATCGAATTAGCAGAACACTCCCCTCAGTTCACCAAGGCTAGTTTGGAATTACTGCCCAAAGTAAGTCCCATCAAGAATATTCGCCGTTTGGATTTGATACAAAAATTAGATTTGACCCATGATTTACACTATTTTAAAGGCTTAGGTTTCAATCACAAACAATTGGATGATGTCGCTAAACATTTTGAAATCGCTCCCGAAAACCAGGAACAGGCAGCCTTGATGCTCGATTATTTTGAGGAAGAAGCAAATGCTTTTGATGCTTTGGACAAAGCTTCTTTTTACAATGCTTTGTTTAATCAAAAATGGTTTCTTTCTCATGTTTTAACGGGTAATATAGCTGCTCAACGAATAGAAAATTATACGGCATCCTTAGAATTTTATTTGGACGAAAGCGATTATCTAAGTGAATATGAGGAACAACGTATCTTACAGAATTTAACGAATTTATCCAGTATCGGTAAACCCCTTTCGGTAAAACTAGAATCCGCACTCTCTTTGGATGCCGATGACAAATTGAAAGCCAATATCCAACAAGACATCATCGCACATATAGCTTATTCGGAGATAGGTATCGTGGCTGACTATATCCCTTATCTAAACCGAGTGCCCGGTCAAAACACTTACGATTTCTTGAGTAAAGATTTTGGTTTACCAATCTTCCATATGGATTCCACCACGATGACGCAACTGATTGAAAATCACAAGCAACTTTCGGAAGCGGAGTTTCACATGCATTATTTAAAGAAATTTGGCGTTGATTTTTTAACGAACAATCAACTAGATTTTGAAAAAATCTATCGTATCTTACAGTTTGATATTGTCTCTCCCTTAACGGGAACGGGTGGAAGTAAACGTGATTATTTTGTGTACGGCATTATTAAATTATTGGAAATTCATTTTGATACCCGACTTGGTTTTCATGAAAAACTGAATGAATCGCAAACCTTTTATACCTTTACGAGTAATAAACGGGCAAAAGCTTGGTTGGCCTATTTAGAAGAAAAGCAATTGGTGTCTGATGCCTTGAAATTGCCTCCTTCTTTCAATACAACACGTGTTTTGGAATCTGCTAATCGATAGGTTGGATGGTTTGTGGAGGCTTTAGCCGACATACCGATGCTTAGGATTGAGGGTAGCTCGGGAATGGTTTGATGGTTTGATGGTTTGATGGTTTGATGGTTTGATGGTTTGATGGTTGTTTAGCACAAAAAATCCTTTTTCTGCACAAATAAAAAAACAGTATAACAATTTAACCATCAGCGACGACAGGAGCAAAACCATCAGCGACGACAGGAGCAAAACCATCAGCGACGACAGGAGCGCAACCATCAGCCCCAAAGAAGCGTAACAATAAAATATTAACATTTTGATAACGACTTTGTGATAACATGAAGCGTCCTAAAGGTGTTAGAATAAAAAGATTATAAAAAACTTTCAACTATATAAAACCTTGCTCCGATGAAAAAATTCCTTTTATTTAGTTTATTGACCGCTATTTTGGTGAGTGGTTTTGCATTTGATGCCGACGCACAAATGCGTCGCAAAAAGAAGAAGAAGAAAGCGAAAAAAGAAAAGCCTCAAGACGAATACTTTAATGAAAGTGGTGATTTTACCACCAAGTTATGGTATGGTAGTGGGGGGACATTAAGATTCAATAGTTTTAATGGGAGCTCTGTATTCAATGCAGGCTTATCGCCTATGGTTGGTTACAAATTAATCGAACCGGTATCTGTTGGGATACGTACGGAACTTGATTATTATTACGAAAAAATATTCGATTTTGGGCAAAACTACAAATACCAACAGCTTTCTTGGGGTGTTGGGCCATTTGTTCGAGCAAAAGTTTGGCAAGTTTTTTTCCATGGCGAATTTATGTATCGCAATTTAGGTCGTCCTTTTGATGAAGATGGGTCTGGGCCTTTTCTGGAGCCCGATAACCCCAACAAACTACAAACCTTTAGGTATAATCAAGAAAAATTAAATCTTGGTTTGGGCTATACTTCGGGAAGTATTGTAGCTTACGAAGTTGCTATCCTTTATAATGTTTTGGAAGATGTCAATTCAGATGAAGTCCCTTGGGAACTCCGTCTCGGTCTGACGTATAAATTTTAAATTTCAAGATACGCTTTAGCACAAAAAAAGCCCTGTCGAATACTCGACAGGGCTTTTTTTATGTGACCTCATTTTTCAAGCCTCTCCAATGGGTAAACGAACGATAAAACTCGTCCCCTCCCCTTCTACCGATTCAACTTTGATTTCTCCACCCAAGCGTTTTGCTATTTTATGGCAAACGGCCAAACCGACTCCTGTTCCCTTATAAGCCTCTGGTCGGTTCAAGCGTCTAAAGATTTCAAAAATTCTTTTTTGTCCTTTTTCAGGAATACCAATCCCGTTATCCTCGACAGTAATCGTTACTTCTCCGTTTTCCTCCGCCCCTAAAATATGAATAATCGGCGTTCGGTCTGTTGTCCTAAACTTAATCGCATTGCTTATCAGGTTTTGGAACAATTGAATCAACAAAGAATTTTTGGAATAGATAACGGGCAATGCATCATAAATCACTTGGGCTTGTCCTTCATGAATCGATTGGCGCAAATGCAAGCAACAAATACCAATCAAGTCATTGAGGTCTATCCGTTGAGTTGCTTCTTCTTCCCCTCCAATAGTCGCATAATACATCAAGGCACGCAACAATTTATCCATTCGTTCTACGCCATCCGTTACATAACCAAAATATTCATTGGTACGTTCATCAAAGCTCGCATGCTGGTTCTTATAGATGATTCGGACAAAACTCTCAATCATCCGGAGAGGTTCTTTCAAATCGTGGGAGACAACAGAAGCGAAGCGTTTTAGCTCTTGATTGACTTCCAATAACTGTTCATTTTGAAGTTCAATTTTATCTTTTTGCTCCAATAACAAGGCTTGGTAATTATTTTCTACCTGCAAGCGTCCGATTTCTTGTTGCCGTTCTTGGAGTCGATATTTAATTTCTAAATCCACAATCTGGCGATTGCGTTGTATTTGAGCATATTCGGCTTGATAACCGTTTGTAATTTGGGAATAATTATAGGCCTGTTCTAAATTTCCCATCTCGTGATAAACTTTAGAAAGTGCCTCATAGGCTCTTATTTGGCTGATATCATCTTGGAGGGTTTTGGCTTTGAGAGCACCTTTAGTTAAAAAACGAATAGCCTGTTCTAAATTTCCTTTTTGCTGATAAATCAAGCCCATATTGATAAGATTCAACTGTGTTCCATTGACAGATCCCGTTTGTTCCAACAGTTTTTGGGCTTTATTGGCCTGTTCCAAGCCCTTATCCAAGAAGTCGTTTACCCTCGCACAACGAGCCAATTGGACTAAGGTAATCGCTTCCATTTCTAGGTATTTGGCAGCTATTGCCATTTTTTGGGCTTGGCCAAAATAATTTTCTGCGGCTTCTATTTGATGTTGGTCAAAATAGATATTTCCGATATTATTTAACAAGACGATTTCTGTGCTGGTCTCGATGCTGTCCCGAAAACCTTCCAAAACGGATTTGTATGCTTGAAGTGCGCCTGAATAGTTGAATAAATGGGCATAAATGGAGCCCATATTGATTTTACAGCGAGCGGTTTGCTTGTGGTAGTTGATTTTTTGACTAATACTCAAGGCAGCATTAAGGTATTCCATCGCCTCTTTATACTCCGACTTGATGCTGTGTACGATGGCTAAGTTATTGAGTGCGACCAATTCATTTTCTACATCCTCATTGGCTTTACTTATTTCAAGTGCGACCTTGCTTATTTTGAGTGTTTCTACGATGTCTTGTCGTCTAATTTGGATTCTGCCTAGCAAATTGTAGATGTCTGCTTGTAAGGCGTAAATAGCAGGATCTTCTACATTTTTGATTAACTCCATACACTCATCTACCAAAGCCGCAGCCTCCGTAAATGCATTTTTTTCAATAGCCTCCTTACACAGTTTTATCTTAGATAAAACAATACCTTCAATGTAGCCTGTTTTTTTTGATAAATTAAGCGCTTCCCTTTGCATGGCATCCGACAATTCATGGTTAGGCATACCTCGGTATGCAATAGATAGTTGTAGAAACATTTGGAATGCTAGGGTTGGTTTATCTTCAAGAGAATCTTCTTCTCGAAAGCGGTTTAAAAGACGAATCGTTTTTTCAAAATAAGTCGTATTGTCTTGATAGAAACCACGTTGGTTGTATATTTTAGCTAATAGAATATATATTTCGCTAATTGCCGTTGTATTTTCAAATCGTCTAGCCTTCTCAAAAGCAAGTAATCCTTGCTTTTCAGCTTTTTCTAGCTTCCGCTGCTTTAATAAGCTACGTATTTTTGCAAGGCTTTTAAAGAATTGCTTTTTTTTCATTGTTAAGAGGAAATAGCTCGAAAGAACTATGTCTGAGTATACTTTTATGAGGAAAAAAACGTAAGTATAGGAGTCGATTGTATCACGCTGACTCTTTTGTTACATAATAAAAAAACAAGTGCAAATTTTAAATTTTCACCTAAGTAACAACAAAATAATAACTTCCGCATTTGTGGCTGAATTCTATGAAGCTATACTTTGTTAAAAATCCTCGACGTAGAAGGACTATGCCTGTGGTTTTTGCCTCGTCTAGCTCCATATAATCCTACCCAAAATGTCGGACTTATTTTTTCGTCGTTACTAAAAAAGACAAAAGCAAAGATACAGTATTTTTTTATGAGAAGAAATAAAAGGCTAAAAGCATTTCTGCGCACCTCTATATATGTGTCATAGCTGCGCTTGGTTGAACAAGAAAAACAAGCCTATGGTTTCAAGCTAGCTAAAAAGTATGTGACAAGTTTTCTTTTTTAAAAGAATTACCCCTTTCAATGCAGCAGCTCCATAGTTAGGCAAAAAAGATAGGGCCATTGCTTATCCATTAGTTGTTGTAAAACGTACGAAGAGCCTTGGCAATTTATAAACCAACTGGTCTAGCACATCGAAAGCACTTTAGTTGGTGCATCCCAAATTGTCAATTTAAAGTGGCTATGAAGAAGAAAAAGGCGCAGAGAAATACACTTTTAAGTATTGAAATGCGACAATTTGGGATGGCCCTTTTAATTTCCACCTTCTTCATTAGCAGAAGATTCAGAACTCGTCCCTGGTACTGGCTCTTTTTTTGCCATTTCTCCGATGACATAGCCTTCCATATAAACTTTCTTAGTACCCGCATTTGTAGTTAAAGTTACGGTAGGTTTTTGCTTACCTAATTTCCCTGTACTGTCATAAGTAACTCCTATAAACCCACGTTCGCCAGGAGCGATGGGGACAAAAGGATAAGAAGGCGTCGTACAACCACAGGTTACATCCGCTTTTTTGATGACTAATTCAGATTCGCCTGTATTGGTAAAATAAAATTTATGGTCAATGACTTTACCTGGTTTAATAATTCCAAATTCTAATAAGTCATCATCAAATTTCATTTTCGCCTTCTTTTTAGAAGTGCTTGTTTTTTTCTTTTGTTCAACAACTTTTTTAGGCCTTTCTTTTTTAGGACTTGCCTTGGTCGTCTTTTTTTTCTTAGTAGTCACTTTTTTGCCTGTCGCATCCGCAATGGCTTTCGCCTGAGCAGCAGCGTTAATTTCATCTATTTTGGATGATGATGGCGGTGTATATTCATTAGGAGCGGGATCCACAACTTTCGTAGTGATTTCTTTAGTAGTTGTGCTTGCTGGTACTTCTGAAACAACTGCCGTTTCAGAATCTGTACATGATTGAAGCATCATAGCTGTTGCTATTAATAGCATCCATAAATAAGCAGGTATCCTTTTCATATCAATATATTTTGTACGTTATAAGTAGTCAACTCAATGGGTCGATGACCGCTTTAAGTATAGACTACTCTTATCGCAATAAAGTAACACTTCCAACTTTGGTATCTTCTACGCCACTACATTTATAATGGATTCGGTATAAAAAAACGCCTGGATTCAAGGCTTCATTTTTAGAACGACCATCCCACTTCGTAAAGACATCCGTTGTCATAAAAACACGTCCTCCCCACTGGTCGAATATCTCAAAGGTAATCAATTCCTCTAAGGCAAATGGATTACTGAATCCGTAGGTATCGTTTCGCCCATCTGCATTGGGTGTAAAGGCAGATGGTAAAAAGATTTGGTTACAATCCAAATCGTTTGGATCCACGACTTTCACTAAAATTGAATCTCTTGCAATACAGCCCCCCATATCAAAATCCAAGGTATAAACCGTTGTTTCTGTAGGTGTTATGGTAGGTTTTGAACTCGTGGGGTCACTCACGCCGTCTATTGGAGACCAAAAAAATGCGCCCGCACAAGCTTCATTGCTGTTTACATCGACCGATGTTCCTAAAAAGATAAGGGTATCCCGCTGTGTCGTAATTCGATGAGGTTGCAAATACAAATCTCGTACTTCCTCATCTGAAATTGCCGATTTAAAAATCTTAACTTCATCCAATAAGCCTTTAAATGGAATCGTAGCCATTCCTGGTGTGGCACAGGGGCCACCTCCAAAAATCAATTCCGCAGCATTCTCAATATTCAATCGAGTGACGGAATTTTTCTCTTCCATCAATTCACCATTTAAGTATAAACGGCTTTGGAATCGTCTCTTACGAATACTAAGTGGTGCCAACACACATTGTCGTCCAAAAATTCCTTATACAACAAGGATTTGCTAGAGTTTTCACTAAATAAGTAATCAATGCCATTGGAAGAGCTATTGTACTCTATGCCCATTGCATTTTGATTGTTACAAAGTTCTCGTTTAGACAATAAGATTTGTGTACT
>CANNZV010005843.1:0-23018 GCA_947561585.1 Caprella mutica | reverse complement strand
GATGCACAGCACAGCAGGAATATGTAATCTCAACAGATATTCAAACCCTTTCTGGTGAAATAATAGGATATGCGAATTTAGCTAGTGTACCATTAGATTCTATTAATTGTTTCAATCCTGCGCTTGACTTATTGTGTGATGTAGCATCAGGTAATGGAACCGCAGAATGGATTGAAAATGGAATAGGTGTGGGTTCAACCTTGAGTTTAAGTGGGGCAGATTCAATTGGTATGAATGCTTTTAATACGAAAACGTATCAATTTGAAACAACAAATACAACTAACGGTTGCGTTGAAGTGAATAATGTCACAATCAAGTTTGATTTCGATAAACCATTTGTAGCCTCATATTCGGGACCAGAGTTCTTAAATTGTTCAATGGATAGTATTGAATTGATTCATCAAGAAACATTGGGAAATGTTAATGAAGGATGGTTGAATAGCGTTAATATTCAAACGAATAGTGATTCAATCATGGCTTACCAAGTAGGAGATTATTTTTATGAAGTTCAGTCTTTGCAAAATGGTTGTTCTAATATAGATACTATTACAATTCTACAATCGCAGGAATTATTATTGGATCTGGTTTCAGATACTTTAATATGCCCAGGAGAAAGCATAAGTATTACTGCATTATCAATCAATAACAATGAGCAAACTTCATACGTTTGGTCAAATGGAGAAACGACGCAATCTGCATCAGTAGTGGGTGGTGTGGATGGTCAAATAACGGTTGTTGCGACAACGACTTCTGGGTGTATTGCCAATGACACTGTGAATATCTCAGTTACTCAACCTATCTTGGCTGACTTTATAGTCTCAAGTGGTTGCTTTGATGGTTCTATTCAAGTATCCAATGTTTCTGGAGGAGCAGGAAATTATTCTTATTCTTTGGATCAATCAACTTGGTCAAATACAACGTTTTTTGATGGATTATCCTTTGGGACTTATAGCGTGTTTATTAAGGATGATTTGAATTGTGTTTATGAATTCCAAGAAATAATTGATGGTACTGCACAAGGTTTAGATGTCAACTTTTTAGCATCGACATATAATGCTCAAGGCGATACTTTGGCAATAGTGAATATTTCTGAATTTGCCGGATTTGATTCATTAGTTTGGGTTTTACCACCAAATGCTGGCGTGTATTCCGAAGATGATTCGATGGTCGTTTTATCTATTCAAAACGGCGGATGGTTTGACATAACACTAATCGGTTATCAAGACACCTGCGCTTATTCATATACAAAACCAATTTATTTTGGCGGGTCTTCGCCAGTTTTTGAAGATGATCAAGCAGCTTTGGGAATTCAAAGTTTATTAGTTTATCCAAACCCAACAAATGGAAACCTTTACAGTAGAAGTTGAATATGGGGTTGTTCAGAATTATTCAATTATTGTCACAAATATGCAAGGACAGCCTGTTCAAAACATGAATGTTAGTGGTACAGGATTGTTAATCAATGAAAATTTCACTTTTCCACTTGGAGCAATATCTGGACCATTCAGTATCCATATCATATCAGATTTCGATGCAACGCAAACCACAATCATTCTTAATTAAATGAATAAAGTATTAAGTTTCGCATTCTTTTTATGCACTTTTATTGGCTTATCTCAGAATTTGGATAAGTTAGGAAAGAGGGAATGGCAAAGGTTTCTGGTGGCCTTAACTCTAATTTCGTGGTTAATGAAACCGTTAATCAAGAACAGTATAGAGATCCTTTCTCTTGGGTCTTGTCTGGAAATGTGACATTAACTATTTTGGATTTCTCTTTACCTTTCACTTTTAGCTTTTCGAATACAGGAAAAAGTTTTACTCAGCCCTTCAATATGACAGCGCTGCATCCGACCTATAAAGATTTTAAGTTTCACTTAGGCATTACCTCAATGAACTTTTCTTCTTATACTTATCAGGGAATGAATTTTACTGGTGCTGGTGTAGAGTACACACCAAAAAAGTGGACTTTTAAAGGGTTTGGAGGTAGATTAAAAAAAGCTATCGAGTTTGACTCAGAAGTTAATAATTTACATACGGTTTCATACAGTAGGTTAGGTTTTGGATTTGGTACTGAATACAAAGGAAAAAAATGGGGAACTGAACTACTACTATTAAAGGCATATGACGATGCTACATCATTAAAATTCTATCATAATAATCCTGAATTGACAGCAAAAGACAATGTGGTTGCTTCTTTAAAAGGAAGCATCAGTTTGTTCAATTCGCTGCGATTAAATGCTGAATTCGCAACAAGTATTCTGACAAGAGATATTTTGAGTAATCATATGTCAGATAGTCCGGCGTTTATAACTCAATGGTTAGAGGAAATCAAACTACTAATGTTAATAACGCTTATAATGCTTCTTTAGATTATCGATATAAATTTATTGGAATTGGAGTTAAGTATGAGAGGATAGATCCAGAATATAGTACATTAGGTGCGGTATATTTTAATAATGATTTAGAGAATATTACAGTTAATCCTACATTCTCATTGTTTAAGAATAAGTTAAACGTTGCTCTTAGTGCAGGATATCAAAGAAACAATTTAGATGCTAAAAATGCATCAGACTCTAAAAGATGGATTGGAACTGCTAGTTTATCCGCCCAAATTTTAAAAGGTTTAAGCTGGAATGTGAACTATTCCAATATGTCTTCCTTTTCAAGAAAAAATCCTACAGCAGATCCTTTCTATACACCCTTTGCAGATACATTGAACTATTATCAGACTTCAGAGAATTTCACTACTTCACTTAGTTATTCATTTGGTGAAAAAGTGAAAAACGCCATGAGTTTATCGGGGTCCTATTCGAAAAGTCAGAATATAGCTGGAAGGTTAGAGGATGCGGCTGCGTTTGGTTTTAATACCTCGGCAGATAATAATGAATCTCCTGTAGATGTTTATAATGCCGTTTTTTCTCATATGCTTCAATTTAGCAAAAGTGGAATGTCAGTAGGGTGGATGGTGAATGGAAATCATTCAGTTGCTTTTGGTTCAACGAACACTTTTTTTGGGCCTGGTTTAAACGGATCCAAACAATTTTTGAATAAGAAAATGAACATCAACATTGGTGTAAATTATAATCAACAATATTTACAAAGCGTACTAACAAACCACGTTATGAACCTGCGTATGGGGGTAAAGTATAACCCAGAGATTTGGGATAAGAGGTATGGTAAATTATCCATGTCTTTGACAGGTAACTGGATCAATAAATTGGCTCACGTCAATATTCCCAATACACAAAATATTACAGTAATTGCTAATCTTGCATATCAATTTCAATGAGTCTATTAAAAAACCTATTTAGCTTCAAACAATTTGTAATTGTTACTTGTCTACTGATTAGTTTTATCGGAAAGGCGCAAGTGTATCCTGTTCAATCAAGCTTGTCTACTACAGGTCCATTTTATAATTACCTATCATATTATGCTGATGAAAATAATCATCTGCAAGCTGTTATCACACTTACTGATTTTAATTCAGGACCGATTCAAGCAAGGTTAAGAGTTAGGATAGAAGGGCCAGGGTATGAAATGTACTCGAACCCAAACTTAACGATTGGTAATTCATTTACTTTAGATCCAGGAGTTCCTAACTTTATTAATGGAATTGATTTCGCACCCTATTTGTCAGTGCAAAATCTAGTGCTTTCTCCAAGCGGCATAGATGTGAATAATTTGCCAGAAGGATTTACAACTATTTGCGTAGATGTAGTACGTGATGGACTGCAGGCGAAATTATATCGACAAATAATTGTACTTCGTTTTACCTACAACGCTTTCAACCTTCACAGGCAACTATACCAATGTGTGAATCTAGCGTGAATCCAGAGGAAATGTTTCATACATTTCAATGGACTCCTCCAATTGGTTATATACCTTCTATTGGTACAGATTTGAGTTACACGTTTTCATTACATGAATGGAATGATCCGAACAACTTTTCAATATTTGAGACAGGTCAGGGCTTAGTCTATACAGCAGAGACTAATAATCCAATGATTCAGCTATCAGATTTTGATGTTACTTTGCAGGAAGGAACACAATATGTCTGGAGGGTTGAGGGACACTTGTCAAGTTTTGGTACTCCAATTAATATGATTGAAAATGGAGGTCTATCCGAACCTTGTTCCTTCATTTATGGTGAGCTACAAACCTTAGAAGAAACATTAGCTGATGGATTAATTATTAATCTTGATGCAAATGGAGAAGGCGAGCGTAAGGGGAAAGCGTTCTGGACTGTTATAGATAATACACCAGGAGAAGGGCTATCCACTTACCCAAGTTTTATAGTGAAATATCGTAAGAAGCCTACTGGAAATGAAGGGTATGAGGTAACATGGTTCGAAGATACTGTTTCAGTATTTAATCATTTAATTTATCAATTGGAAGCTGATAACACATACGAGGTTGAAGTTTCTGGCCTTGTTGGTGATTTTGTTAGTGAGCCATCAAATAGAGTTGAATTTACAACTTTCGAAGCAAGAGTTTATGCCTGCGGGGAGCAAGACCTACCTTTCTTGTTACCAAATTATACGCCATTGCCGGTTGCAGAAGCTGGTATGAATTTTCAGATCGGTCCAATTTGTAATGCAAGTGTCTGAAATTAGTCCTACAGGAAGTGCTGGCCATTATTCAGGTAAGGGATTGATTCCAATTGCATTTATTGGAGGAGCTAAAGCAAAAGTTAGGTTTGATGATATTCTTGTTGACGATCAATTTGTGGTTCGAGAAGGAGTTGTGGACGTAGTAACTGATGGATTAGATAATTGGCTTCATCAGCAATACCAGCAGTTTATTGATCCAATATATATTAATGGAACGATTGAGTCTGCTTATGTGGAGGATAGTGCAGCTTGGGTTATGGTTAACGGACAACCAATGGGACCTTATCCTTTTGATCCACCTGATTACCCTATTGTTATTAATGATGCTAGCGGATATCAATACACTATTTACCCGAATGGAAATGTAACGGTAAACTCTTATCTGGCCATTTCAGATGATTATTTAGAAGTTGGTTCTGATCAAGTCGCCAATTTTATTCAAAATGACACAGAAGTTTTTGGTTTTGATGGTAAGGAACACATGGAGTGGCATGAGAATTATGAGGTGATTTTACTTTCTGATTCCGTTCATTATTTTGTTCCGAACAAATCAATAGGTGAAGGAGAAACAGATGTTGTCGATATTCAATTGCCAGAAGGTAACCCATCATTAACATTTAAGCTCGATGAATCAGTTTCTTTATCGGCTTCGGGAAACACCATAACTATTCCTGATAATATTTCTACAGGCGACCATACGATATACGCGTATATGGAACTGCAAAGGTTGCCAAGTTAAACTTGATTGTTTACCCGAAGAAAGACAAGGAATTAGTTATTGTTCCAATTGGGAATTTGACTTTTGATGAGACGTCATTTACAAATGAATTAAAGAATACATTAGGTGAGGCCAATGTGATTTTTAATGTTAAAGTGACTAACCCATGGTCTAATGGGCAATTTTCTAATACCACAATAATTGATCTTCCTTCTGAAGTTGGTGTGATGAATAAATATTCAGCCCAAATGAAGGAGTTAAGGAATGCTTACTTTGCGGATTCTACGGCATATATAATGGAGGATGCGTATTATCTATTTGTCGTAAATGGATTCGATGATAATGATTCCGATGGTTACATGGTTCGAGGCAAAGCCATAGGTTTTATTGCTTCAAACGCTACTATTGACGTGTATTCACATGAGCTTGCTCATGGATTAGGTGCACTTGAGCATACTTGGAAGGATAATGGTCCTTCGCAAGGAGTTACAAATAACCTAATGGACTGGACTGAAGGAAGTTCTAGAGGGTTAACATTGTTTCAATGGAATGAACTCGTTGATAATGATTTTATTCCAAGTTTCTGGGATGATTCAGAAGATGCATTGGCTCAAGGAGGAGCAGTCAGTATTATCGCGTAGAAATAGAGTATGTTAATGGCGTTGAACGAATTCAAAGAAGATCATATTAGGAAATTATCCATGGATTAAACAGGGTACAATTGGTGATAATGTTTCTTGTACAGCAGGCACATATACAACTGGTGTTAATAAATTTTACAAAACGGTAAATGGAAAATGGGAGCCATTTAGGTATGAGCATTTTGGAAAAGTATTTCGAGTAAACCAAGTTATAGATGAATCAGGAGAAGTAATAAGATTTGGTGACTATGATAATGATAATGAGTTTCTCTTATGAATTAGGTGCAACAAGAAGTACAGCAGATAATATTTATGAAGAAAGAGTTTTCTATTTACAAGGAAATAGCACTCCTTATGCAAAATCAATAAGAAATTCACAATATGTTCCTATACTGAAAATGTACAATTATGGAGCATCAAACACTAATCAACCTTCAGGAGATCTACCAGGAAAAATTTACTTTAATGATTTAGCTACATCGCAAGCGTTTGAAGATAAATTGGCCGATTTAGATGCTAAGAGGATTAGTATGGTGATTTAATAGTATGGTTAGAATGTCATCCTGCTAAGTATTATGATTATATAGTTCCAGCGAGTTTGAGACAAACTTCTTATGACATGCTTGATGGAGCGCAATGGGCAAATGATGCGACAAGTGATGGCCCTATGTTTGTAAGTTCCTCGAATTGGCAGCCTTCAACACTACCGATATATGGACTTCATATTATGGAAGCGGGTGAAACGCGAATGAGACGGGATTATTCAAATGGTTTGAAGGCATATGTCTTAAGAGATGGAGGAGATCATTATTACAGAGAGTTAATTAAAATAACTCCTTCTGGATCTGATGGCAATTATCAAGCGGCAGGTGGTTATGCTCATGAAATTTATGGATACGAACATTGTAGGCATTCTCAGGTAAATGCTACATCTTTAGCGAATCAATTTAAGGCTTGTGTTACTAATGATTCTAATGGAGCTAGCGAGATCATAGACTTTGTAAACAGTCACGATAATGATGGTCGATGTTTCTTTTATGATTTATTTCCAGATGATAAAATTACGGCATTGAATAAGCTTAATGCAAGTACTGGAGGATATACTCAACAGAAGGAGAATTTAATTATTGACTTATTAACTTATACAAGAGATGCTCATGTTAATGATATCTTGGATGAGCTAAAGGCTTCTAATTATTCCATGTTTTGGGCTCTTTATGATGATATAAATGGAGACTTGTCTAACTCCTTTGTGAATACTGTGACTTTGTTACTTAGCAAGAAAGAATCTACAACATTTGAATATTATAAGAGTAATACTGCGGATCGTCCTGATGTCACTTTGTTCAAAACAAATTTGCTTGATTATTTTGAATCAACTCCAGGTTTTGATAATGATTTTGATGTAATAAATGGAGATGTTCATATAGACACACAATTGGATTTTTCTATAATTGGATCTGTTGATGTAAATGACGGTTTTGAAGAGGAACCATTCAAGATCATTAAAATGGATATCCCGGACGCTTTTAGTAATGATGGTAATATGTTAAAAGATACAGTTTTAGTTGCACCTGCGTTTTATGCTTATCACTTATTAAAGAGACAATTGACAAGTACTGTTGGAACTGCTGTGAGAGCGGGAGTTGGAGTTGCCGCAATAGTTCTTTCAGCAGGAACAGCAACTGGGGCCGTATTAGCAGTGGAAGTTGGAGTTGGAGTTACTGATGTTGCCTTGACCTTGGTTGAGGATGATGTAATGACGAGCGACAACGATGATGCTATTGAATTCTATACGAATGTTCGAAATGTAAGTAACTTTGTTAATCTTGGTTTAGCAATAAATAACTTTGGTAAGTTAGCCTTTAAGAACACCTTTGAAACTCCACTCAATGTAGGTTCTAAGTCTTTTACAAAGATGACGAATGGAATGCCAAGTGGTAATACGATAGAGTCATTTGCAATGCGCCAGGTTCATACCCAAGAAGTTTTATTAGAAAGTGTTGTTGCAAACAAAACTATTGGTGCTTTTGGAGTAAGATATGGAGATAACCCAAATGCTCTTGAGCTTTTTGTTGATGGGGAAAAAGTTGGAGATGTAAAAATTATTAATGATGAAGTTGTATTTGATTTAACCAATGCGAACTTTACGAATAACTCAACTAATTTAGAAGAACTCTTTGACTTGAATAATATGAAAATCAAGCAAGGGGGGATTATTCAAGATGGATCAGTTGAGTTTTATAGAGGCCCAACAGGGCAGATATTTGTAAAGAGTTTGGCTAATGCAGGGGGAAGTTTTACGAAACTCTCTACAAAGTCTTCTTTGAGTACCTCATTATTCAATTCTCTTGATAATGCTTTAGCATCTGCTCCAAGTATAAAATTCAATTATGGTTCTAAAACGTTACAAAGTCCTAAACAGTTTTTGAATGCTACTGGAAGCGACATGTACGATATTGTTTTAAGTAATGGTGCTTACGCAAAATTTGACAAAGCAACAGGGAGAATGCTTTACTCTGATGGAGCAAACCAATATTTTGTGAGGTATACTGTAGGAAATAGTGTTACTAATGTTGAGCAATTAATATCTACAAGAGTTACCAACCTCAGAAATTGCTTAGGGTTAAATGGTAATCAAACAATACAGTTGACTAATGGTTTAGGTTCGGTTACTACTAATTCAAATAAAGTGACAACATTTATAGGTAAAACTGATCAAACGCAACTGTTGAAGAATCAGTTTGGAGATTTTAAACATATTGAAGTTGGGGAAACAGTTGGTTCTGTTAATCTTTTAAATATGCCAGACCCATACTTTAATGGAGCCACTTGGTTTCCTGACCATAATCAAGGTTGGATGCAAAGAGCTATTAGTAGAGGAGATGATATTTATATTGCAAGTCCAATAAATAATAGCACTCTTTATAATGATTATGGTGGTTCTTACTTCGCAAAGGAATTAAACGAGTTAGTTTCTGCAGGTATTAAGCCAAATAATATCGATTTAGCTACATGGAATTCATTAAAAACTGATATCATTACAGCTGCAGGTACTAAATATTAATTGTTTTCAAGTAATTAGGATATTCATTTTCGATAAAGGTTATTTTCTTATTCAACTTTTTCTTTATTGCTTGTATTGAAAAATCGTTTTGATTGATATCTAAAAACAGTCCTTTGAGAAATGAAATCATTTCATTTCTTTCGGGATACCTTTTTGATACTAAACTCATAAAAGATTCTCCAAGACCAGGTTCTTGTCCTAAATTTGATACTGATATATTTTCAGCATCAGGAATGTAAAATGTGAGATGTATTGAATAATCCGTGCTATTAAGAGTTAATCTATTATCATCCTTATAAGACTCATCAAGGTTATGTTTTTCTTTAAGTTCTTTCGCAATAATATCACGAGCCTTAAGGTAATTTTCTCTAAAATCAGACATTATACCAACCATTTAAGTTTATTTTTAGCGATAAACGCATCAATTAAATTATATACGTAATCTTTGTATTTATAAGTCATACGAGCTACTTCTTTAATTCTATTCATTATTTTATCAGTCAATTCTAAATCAGTATTACCAACTAATTAATCCAATGATACATTTAAGGAGACAGCAATGTGTTTCGTTATTTCAATAGATATTACAACTTCATTACGATTGTATCTACTAAGTACATTTTTATGAATACCAAGTTTGTCTGCAAGTTCTGTTTGCGAGATACTTTGCTCTTTTCTTAATGTGACTACATTATTTCCAAAATCCATAACAAATAATATATATATGCGTTAAAACATCTGTTTAAATGCGTTTATACAAAGATATAGTAACTAATTTGGTTATAATAAAAAAAGCTTCAATTTTCTAAACGAAAAATGAAGCTTTAATTGTACCCGGGATGGGAGTCGAACCCACACGTCCTAGGACACACGCCCCTCAAGCGTGCACGTCTACCAATTCCGCCACCCGGGTGAGTGGACTACAAATATAACTCAATGTTCTCAATAATAAAGGCATGAAAATAAAAAAGGGAAACCAAATGGCTTCCCTTTGAATTATTTAGTCAATTATTTTATTGAACAATTAACTTATGTGTCTCTGTACTTGTCTCATTACTAATGCGTACGATGTAAGAGCCACTATTTAATTGATCAATTCCAACTTCAACTGCTTCAAGATTATTATTTCCATTTGAAACAACATTTCCTGCTAAGTCAATAATTTCATAATTGAAAATACCATTTGCTTTAATCATTACTTTACTCGTCGCAGGGTTTGGATACATGTTGACATCCATTGCGGCAAACTCTTCTAATCCAACATTGTTTCCAGAGAAACTTAAGTCATCAAGAAATAATGTAGAACCTGGATTGTCACCAGAGTATGCAATGATAGAAACAGAGTCTGGAGTTCCAACGATTGTCAGTGTAGACGAGAATGTGGTATAAGTTGGTTGATCGTCGATTGTTTCAATTTGAGTTCCAATAACACTTCCTCCTTCAAAAAATTGAACTTGTAAAAAGGCTTGGTCACCGTTGACAGCATTATATTTATAAGCTCCTGAGAATGTTGTAGGTGTCGCCAAGTATGGCTCTGGTGCAAACGGAACAGCTCCATTGAAGTCTATTGGTCCATTAGACAAGAAAGAAGCTATTGTATCTTGATCTAAAACTTCTGTTGTCATTTCAATTGCGTACATTCCTGAATTTGCATCGGTTGTTTTATTAGCATTTTCTATTCCTGCACCAATAAGTAACGCATTTAACGTATACCATTCGTTAGGAGTTTCTGTAGTTACAGATTCCCAATTTTCAAAACTATGGTTTGGCAATGTTGTCATTTCAACTCCACCAGAGATCAATTGAACGTTATCAATTTGAGCCCATGCCCCCGGTGTTCCAGCATATCCACCTCCTGGGTTACGTGCAATAAACCCAATGAACAATTCATCCTGTGGCTGATTTCCTACATAAAGTAGGGATTGCGTCCAAGTAGCCGTTGTTCCATAACATACAGGTAAAGTCTGAGTTTCTACAGGAAGTCCAAATTGATACCTAATGGCAATCATAAAAAGTGTATCTCCCAAAGGTAGGTCAGATTTGTATTGAACTGAAATTGCTTCAAAATTGTCCGTGTAAGGAATTCCTGCTCCAGGTCCTCCACTTCCAGGGTCGCCATGGTAAACATAGCCGGCTAATGTATCTGTACCTACTAAAACTGTCTCGATACGTGCAGAATATGTTCCATCCTGCGCATCTGTAGATTGGTTTACAGCTGGTACACCATAAAATTGTTCATCATTTGAACTAACCCAGTCTTCAGGTGTGTCATAAAGTACTTGGTCTGTCCAATCTTCAAAACCGCCATTTTCGATTTGTCCCCATTGAGCATTAGCTCCGAAGGTGAATGCCGTAGCAAATAAAAGTGTGTAAATTTTTCTCATAGTTGATTAGTTATGCTGTAAAATTATAGAAACGAATTTGATTCAGCAACAGTTGGGAATGATTTAAATCTCCCCTTGGAAGCTAGTGTATATAACAATAAAGATGATTGCTTTCTTCATATCTTCGGAAACGCCATTAAAGTCTACGTCGATATCCCATCGTTCCATATCGTTAGAGAAAACAGTTCTCATTGAACCTTCTGCATCTCCACTAACATCCCATCGATCAAAATCATTGGAGAAGGTTGTCCTTACACGAACAGTTTGACCATCACCACGAATTTCCCAAGAATCAAAATCATTTGAAAATACGGTGCGAAGTGTTACTGAATTACCAATTCTCCAACTGTCCCAATCATTACTGAAGGTAGTTTTAATCGTTGTACCATCGCATCTCCAATTGTCCCAACCATTGATGAATACAGTATTAAAGCTTATGTCATCAAATTTCCATTTCGAAAAGTCGTTGGAAAAAGTGGTTCTTAAATTCTGCCCAAAAACGGTGCTACCAAGGAATAATAGAATGGTAATCAGTAAATACTTCATGTTTGTTTTATAAAACTACGTTTGTTTCTTTGTCAAATCGCTTGTAAGAGATGAATACTGCAACAATTGCAATCAGCATCATTACAGCAAAACTCAAGCCAAGAAGACTGTAGTCTAAAGTTCCTGCGATTAGTTCTTTTGTGGCAAGTACAACGTTAACTACAGGAATACATGCTGTTACTCCATTCAACTCGATTCCTGGAAAGAATCCAACCATTGCAGGAAGGATAATGACAATGTTCAATGGTGTGATAATACTTTGTGCCTCTTTAAAACTCTTCGCGTAGACCGCTATAGGAATCATTATACCTGCAATGAAAATTGTAAGTGGGAAAAGCAATAGGAATAACATCAAAATAAACTCAAGACTTAAGATTCCATGAATTACATTTAGTAGTTCTTGGTTATCCACAAGATCTAACACTTCAATGGCAATAAACAGCCCGAACAAAGCGGCAGATGCGGCTAGTAAACCTGAAAGAACTACAACGCCCATTTTCCCAAATAGAATTTGCCACCTAGCAACAGGAGTTGTAAGTAGAGTCTCAATAGTTCCACGCTCTTTTTCACCTGTAAATAAATCAATAGCTGGATACATACATCCAAGGAAACCAAAAGCGATAAATATATATGGAAGGAAACCACCAGCTAATTTTCCAATCATTTCTTTGCTTGAGGCAACATTGTTATATTCCGTTTCGATTGGACTTAATTCAGTTGCATCTAGATTCATATCTAAATAGCGTTCTTGCAAAGCAATTTCTTGAACTGTTTCCAAATAGGCTTTTGCTCTTTCTTCCATACCAAGGTCTGTGGCATTATAGAAAATTTTAACCTTCGCAGGTTTTTTACCAGCCATATTCTTATCAAATTGAGCATCGATGTATATCCCCATTTGAATAGTGTCGGTATGAATATCAGTCTTTAGTTGAGTGGAGTCTGAGTATGCGTACAGTCCTTTCTTACCATAACTTTCAGGAAGATTACTAATCTGATCAATCACATAATTTTTCTTTGAGCCTACATAACCAATTTTAACCTCCTTGTTCGCGGCTTCCTCACTAAATGAGGCTGAAACTGCGACAAAAACGTTCATAATTATAGGGAACACCAAGATTGGAATCACCAACATCATCATTAATGTTCTTCTATCTCGAAGCGTATCTTTTAATTCTTTTTTAAATATTGTAAAAATCATGATTAATGAGATTTAGAAGCGTTAACAATTCGAATAAACTCTGCAGTAAGATTGTCTGCTTGCATTTGACCTTTGAATTCATCCATGGTTCCGTCAAAAAGCATTTTACCTTTATGGATAATAGCCATATCATCGCATAATAAGTCAACCTCACTCATAATGTGAGAAGAAAAGATGACCGTTTTTCCTTGGTCTTTACAGTCACCAATCAATTGAATGATGTTCTCAGCAGTAATGACATCTAGTCCACTTGTAGGTTCATCAAAAACAACAACTTCTGGATCGTGAATCATCGTTCTACAAATAGAAACCTTTTGTTTCATCCCTGTAGATAGTTTTCCAATGCGTTTACCTTGAAAGTCATGCATGTCTAGTAAGGTGTATAAACGCTCTTTTCTTTCTTCAAAATCTTCTTTAGAAATCCCGTATAGATCTGCAAAGTATTTGATTACTTCATTTGGTGTTAATCTTGCGTATAACCCAGTAGATCCTGTTAAGAAACCAATTTTCTTTCTTGCCTCATTCGGGTTTTGGACGGCATCTATTCCTGCAATCTTTATACTACCCGAAGTTGGTTTGAAAATGGTTGAAATCATTCGAAGCGTAGTGGTTTTTCCTGCACCATTTGGTCCTAAAAGAGAGAACACTCTTCCAGGTTTACAGTTAAAACTTACGCCATCTACTGCTGTAGCAATAGGTTCTTTCGTGTTTAGCTCTTTACGTTGCTGTTTCGAAAGGACGAATTCTTTTCTTAAATCTGAGATTTCTATCATCTAAAAATAATTTGAATCTAATTTAACTATTGCGATCGATTTATCTACATTTATTCCATGGCATATAACGAATATCTACAGGAACGGATTGAATCGATTTTAAACGAGAAGAAAGTGATGTTTGATGCTCGTAAAATGATGGGAGGATTAGTGTTTATGGTCGATGATAAAATGTGTTTAGGAATTGTCAAAGATGATTTAATGGCACGAGTAGGCGTAGAGAATTACGAATCTTTGATGGAACGGAATGGTGCACGACCAATGGATTTCACAAAACGTCCGATGAAAGGATATATTTTTGTTGCTCCCGAAGGAATTGACTATGAAGAGGATTTAGAATTCTGGATTGATAAATGTTTGGAGTTTAATCCGTTTGCGAAGGCTTCGAAAAAGAAAACTTCAAAGAAATAATTGGGGCGTTTATACAGGCTTTCCGCTATATCTTTTTTGTAAAAAAGGATGTCACTACAATCCTTAACGTAATTCATTACTCACAAATACGTCCTTTATGCTGATCATTGTGAAAGTGTGCATCTAATTCTTTCATTTCCTCTAGTAATTCAGCTGATGGAGGAGTATGTTGTAACTCAGATAAATCCGGTTGACCGGCATCTACCCAAGCAGTGTACCAAACAGATCCAACACAAGCAATTGCCGCTCTAAGTCTGCGTTTCTACCATACCGTTCATTCTACGGTGGTACTCTTGAGAAAATTCGTAAGAGTAAACGGAGGTAGTTACATTTCCTCGTCTTTCAAAACTATATTTTCTATCCGAAGGGAAATCTTTGGTCACATCTCTTTCGATTTGGAGAACAGAATCAACCGCCATATGTGAATCGTAAACTGCTTCCCAAATATGATTGTCTAAATCTTTAATGTATTCGGCCTTACCGATGAAATAATCGTAATTAGCGTAATTGATTTCAACCAACCTTGACTCCCAAAGTCCGTGAATTCCTTTTTTGATTCGTTAATTGTCCGTTATAGTTTTCTGTCGTGTGCAAAGGAACGTGAGCGTCTCCAATATAATGTCCAATATCAGCAGAGTATTTAAGAATCAGGTCAACGTTCTTCCTTTCGAAGGCTTTTTGCAGTCGATACTTCATTACTGGAATGTGCCATGGCACAATTCCATATGCTTGCAAAGTATCTTCCGTTAATTTAGCAACTGCATCTTTCCATCTGCGGGGAACAACTTCAAACGGGTCTTCGCCATGATGTGCGTAATGATCAATGTCAATATAATGACGCTGTGCTTCTCCATCAACGGCATAACGACGTTTATCAGGGTCAACAGCATGTTCAGTGATGTACTCTAAATGATCTTTGTAGAAACCAAACATCTCAGGTGGCAATGTAAATGTAGCAATACGATTAATACGTTTGTGCCCAAAAAAGCCCCATTTCTTCTGCATAGATTCTCGTTCACCAAGACTTAACAGAATTGGTAGAGTAATCAGTAGAATGAATTTATAGTTTAGTAAGTTTCCCATCTTTTAAAATCGGGATAGAAGTAGATGTATTTGGCGTTAAGCAATATTTGACATCTTCATTTAAGTTCAAATTCTTTAACCTTCTGCGGTGAGAGCTTGATTTTAAATATCCTAAAGGATTATCCCAAGCAGAAAGATACAAAATATTTTGCCGCGATTGATGAGTCTTCGTTCGATCGGAAATCACCTGTTTTGATTAAGGAATCAGATATTGCTCCCGCACAAATTGTGTCTTCTAGGTTAAATTTATCCTGCCAACCTGAACATAAGCAAAGAACATTTTTGTCTTGTTTCGCTAGCCATTCACACAAAGCGTCAAGATTTAGGAGTGACCCTACAACGACAGTTTCGGCATCAGCAGCAATGCTTAAAGCTTTTGTACCATTGGTTGTAGAAAGAACAACATCTTGACCTTTAAGTTCATCTTTCATATATGAATATGGAGAGTTTCCAAAATCAAAACCTTCAACGATTTGACCTTTTCTTTCCGCTCCAACGAGAAAACCTTTTTTCTGATATTCACGAGCTTCTTCAATAGTTGCAACAGGAATAATAGATTTAATTCCATTGTCGAATGCTGCGCAAATTGCAGATGTAGCCCTAAGTACATCAATTACAACAACAATTTCGTATTCATCTTTGAAGTACTCGTATTCTCCAGGTGTGAAGCAAACCTCCACATGTTTTCTAGTGTCCATAATACTGCGAAATTAGAAAAAAATCTTACTCTGTTTCGTGTTTTAATATCTTATAATCAACAATGAAAGTTGTAAAAGGAAATAGGGAAGAGGCAAGGCAAATCAATGTTTTGAGAATGCTCCATTTCTTTTTGGCGGCGAATCGAAGTACCCAAACACAAAATGCAATAAACAATACTCCGTGAATCATTCCGACTACTTGTTTGGCATTGGCATATCGTACCAATATTTCAATGGCATTGTGAATCCTAAAAGAAGATAAGATATACCTTCTAATACTGCTAAAATTCTAAGTTGACCTAAAAGAGATTTTAAGTTCATTATTTTGTTTTTTTAATTTTTTCTAAAGCGAATAATTCATCTCGTAAACGGGCAGCTTCAATGAAGTCAAGATCTTTTGCAGCTTTCTCCATTTGCTTACGGGTGTATTTGATTGATTTTTCTAGTTGCTCATAGCTCATGTATTGCACCACTGGATCAGCCGCCAACGATGATGTAGCTTCGATTTTATAGTCAACTTCTTCATCTCCATCAGCCACTTGAGTACTTTTCATTATTTTTTCCGTAGACTTGTTTAGTGGAGTTGGTACAATTCCATGCGCAGTATTGTAATCTTCTTGGATCTTTCTTCTTCTTGCAGTTTCATCAATAGTTTTTTGCATGGAGTCTGTTACTTTGTCCCCCATACATAATGACCATTCCATTGACATTCCTTGCGGCACGACCAACAGTTTGAACTAATGATCGCTCATTTCTTAAGAAGCCTTCCTTATCAGCATCAATAATAGCTACTAATGAAACCTCTGGTAAATCTAATCCTTCACGTAATAAGTTAACTCCAATTAATACGTCAAATTCTCCTAGTCGTAATTGACGTAATATCTCAACACGGTCTAATGTGTCAACTTCAGAGTGGATGTATTGACAAGCAATTCCTAGACGATCAAGGTACTTTTGAAGTTCTTCCGCCATTCTTTTTGTGAGTGTCGTCACCAAAGTACGTTCATCCTTGGCAATTCTTAAATGAATTTCTTCATTAGATTATCAATTTGATTTTTACTAGGTCTGACTTCTATAATTGGGTCAAGTAGGCCTGTAGGTCGTATTACTTGCTCAATAATAACTCCTTCGGACTTTTCTAATTCATAATCCGCCGGAGTAGCTGAAACATACATTGCTTGATGTAACATCATTTCAAACTCTTCAAACTTTAAAGGCCTGTTGTCAATTGCAGATTGTAATCGAAAGCCATAATCCACAAGGTTCGTTTTTCTTGCTCTATCGCCACCATACATTGCTCTAACTTGAGGCAGTGTAACATGACTCTCATCAATGACCATTAAAAAGTCGTCCGGAAAGTAATCCAATAAACAGAATGGGCGCTGACCAGGTTCTCTTTTGTCAAAATACCTCGAATAATTTTCAATTCCAGAGCAATAGCCCAATTCACGAATCATTTCGAGGTCATAAGAAATACGTTCTTTTAATCGGCTAGATTCTTCTAGTTTTCCTTCTTTCCTAAAGGCTTCGACTTGAATTTCCATGTCCTCACCAATCATATTTATGGCTTGTTTTGTGGTGTCAGGACTAGTCACGAATATATTTGCAGGATAAATACTGATCTCTTCAAAAGTTTCTAATCTGTCCGCTGTTTTTGGATCGATTGAAGAAATTGATTCTATTTCATCTCCCCAAAATTCAATTCTAAGCGCATAGTCTGCATAAGCCAGATATATGTCAATAGTGTCGCCTTTTACTCGAAATGTCCCTCTTGAAAACTCCTCGGTAGATCTAGAGTATAAATTTTCAACCAACTTAAATAAGAACTTATTTCTAGAAATTAGTTGGCCTGTTTTAATTGAGATAATACTATTTTGAAACTCTTCTGGATTTCCAATACCATAAATACAAGACACTGAAGCCACCACGATGACATCTTTTCTTCCTGATAATAAAGCAGAGGTAGCAGAGAGTCTCAGTTTTTCAATCTCATCATTGATTGCTAAATCCTTTTCGATAAAAGTTCCAGTAACAGGTAAGTATGCTTCTGGCTGATAGTAGTCATAGTATGAAACGAAATATTCAACGGCATTTTCAGGGAAAAACTGTTTGAACTCGCCATATAGTTGGGCTGCTAAAGTCTTGTTGTGAGAAAGAATTAATGTTGGTCGATTAATTTCTTTAATGACATTCGCTACGGTAAAGGTTTTTCCAGAACCAGTAACACCTAACAATGTTTGATGTGGAATATTTTCATTAATTCCATTGACCAATTCTGCAATTGCATTTGGCTGATCACCGGTAGGTTCAAATTCTGAAACTAATTTAAAATCCATGGATATTGTTTTCAACAAAATTAATAATTAAAGAGCCATTTTCCCTGCAAGCGTTATCTTTGGTTTCAAATCAAATTAAAACGAATTTCATTCTATGGATTTTTTGATATTAATTGCTGGCTTAGTTGTCTTAGTTGTTGGGGGTGAGTTTTTAGTAAAGGGGGCTGTTGGGTTCTCTCATGCGATGAAAATTTCTCCTTTGGTAATTGGTATGACCGTAGTAGCTTTTGGGACATCAGCGCCGGAATTATTGGTCAGCTTGCAAAGTGCTATGGGAGGTAATCCAGGTATTGCCATAGGAAATGTCGTAGGTTCTAATATTGCAAACATTGCATTAGTACTCGGTGTAACCGTCATAATTTTCCCCATTTTAGTGGATAAACAAACAACGCGCATTGATTTTCCAATGATGATGTTGTCGACGTTAATGTTTTTCTATTTCGCATCTGACGGTGAGTTAAGTCTGGTGGAAGGAGTCATTTTGTTTACTTCTGTTGTAGTCTTTACAACACTTTTGATTACTAATTCAAGAAAGAAAACGAAGAAAAAGCAAGAGGCAGATGAAGAAGAATTGAAAAATGAGCCGTTCTGGAAATCTTCGGTTTTTTTAGCACTAGGTTTTGTGGGGTTATACTTTGGTGCAGGTTGGTTTATTGATGGAGCTGTATCAATTGCGAACTATTTTTTAGAAGGGAATCCAGATAAGGATACCATTATTGGAGTTACCGTAGTTGCGTTTGGAACGAGTGCACCTGAGTTGGTTGCATCTTGTGTAGCGGCTTATAGGAAAGAAACTGATATTTCTGTCGGTAACTTGATTGGATCAAACATCTTCAATATTCTAGTTGTACTTGGTTTAACTTCGATGGTGAAGCCAATTGAAGTTACAACTGAGGTGATTGAGTTTGATATGATTTACATGATCGGAATAGCTATTTTATTGATGTTTATTCTGGCCATAGGAAAGAAAATTGGACGTTTAAAAGGTATGATACTACTACTGTCATACATCGCATATATCGCTATTATCTTATTAAGAGTAAAAGGGGTAATTTAGAAATGTTTAAAAAGTGAGTGCTATTGATTAGAATCATTTATTTTTGCACAAATAATCAACTTAGATGAAATATTATAACAACATATTAGAGACTATTGGAGATACGCCTTTAGTTAAATTGAATAACGTTATTGGAGATATCAAGGCAACAGTACTTGCTAAGGTAGAAACTACAAATCCAGGGAATTCTGTTAAAGATAGAATGGCGCTTCAGATGATTGAGGATGCTGAAAAGGATGGACGTTTAAAGCCAGGAGGAACTATTATTGAAGGAACTTCAGGTAACACTGGGATGGGACTTGCTCTTGTTGCAATTATCAAAGGATACAAGTTGATTTGTGTTTTAAGCGATAAGCAATCTAAAGAGAAGATGGACATCTTACGTGCGGTAGGAGCTGAGGTACATGTTTGTCCTACAAACGTTGCTCCGGAAGATCCTCGTTCTTACTACTCTGTTTCTAAAAGATTGGCTGAGGAAGTTCCAAATTCTTGGTATGTTAATCAATATGATAATCCTTCAAATGCATTGGCTCATTACCTGAGCACAGGACCAGAGATTTGGGAACAAACTGAAGGTAAAATCACTCACTTTGTAGTTGGTGTTGGAACAGGAGGTACAATTTCAGGTGTTGGAAAATATTTGAAAGAACAAAATCCAAATGTTCAAACTTGGGGGATAGATACATACGGTTCAGTGTTTAAGAAGTATCATGAGACTGGAGTTTTTGATGAAAACGAAATCTATCCATATATCACTGAAGGTATTGGGGAGGATATTCTTCCAAAGAATGTTGATTTCAGTTTGATTGATAAGTTCGAGAAAGTAACGGATAAAGATGCCGCTGTTTGGCAGCGTAAGATCGCAAAAGAAGAAGGTATCTTTGTAGGTAACTCTGCTGGATCTGCAATTAAAGGTCTTCTTCAATTAAAAGATGAGTTAACTGAAGATGATGTAGTTGTTGTTTTGTTTCATGACCACGGAAGTCGTTATGTAGGAAAAATGTTCAATGATGATTGGATGCGCGAAAGAGGTTTCTTAGATGAAGAAATCACAACAGCGGGAGATTTGGTAGCGAATCACAAAGATTTACCATTGATTTCATTGTATAGCGAAGAATTAGTTTCTCATGCGGTTGATAAAATGCGTAAGCATAATATTTCTCAAATTCCGGTGATGAAGGATGGTAAGTTTGCAGGATCTTTAGATGATAGTAAATTATACCAATCATTAGTTGAAAATCCTGAGTTAAGGGATGCAGCTATCTCTGGAATAATGCAGGAGCCTTTCCCAATAGTTAAGGAGGATGCAACAATTGATCAATTATCTAAATTGATTTCAAAAGATACAACTGCAGTATTGGTCGAACTAGCTAATGGTTCACACCATATTGTAACAAGACATGATTTAATCTCTGCAATTGCTTAATGAGCGATTTTAAAGATCAAATGAATAATACAATCCGGCTGGAGTCTACTCCAAGTCGGATTGTTTCTTTGGTGCCTTCTCAAACGGAATTATTACATGCCTTAGGTTTGGAGGATGAGGTTGTTGGAATAACTAAATTTTGCCTGTATCCGAACGAGTGGTATAGAAGTAAATCTCGCGTTGGTGGGACAAAAACAGTGGATGCTGAAAAGGTGAAAGCCCTGAATCCTGATTTGATAATCGGAAATAAAGAAGAGAACCAGAAAGACAATATTGAGGATTTAAAAGGGATTGCTCCGGTTTGGATGAGTGACATCTTTAATCTTGAAGATTCTTTTAAGATGATTGAAGATCTTTCCGTCATCACTGGAAAAAGGAGAGAAGGTGAGGAGCTTGTTAGCGATATAAAACACGAGTTTGAACAATTGGTAGATTCCGATGTTGTAGCTCAATTGAAAGGTAAAACAGTACAGTATTTCATTTGGCATAAACCAGATATGGTTGCTGGTAAAAATACGTTTATTGATGTGATGCTTGACACTTGTGGTTTGGTTAATCTAACAAACGTTGAGCGTTACCCTGAAGTTGATTTAAGCACTGAACCAGACTTTGTTTTCTTAAGTTCGGAGCCATTTCCGTTTAAGGAGAAGCATCTAGAATACTTTAAAAATGCATTTCCAACCTCAAAAATTAAGCTTGTAGATGGAGAGATGTTTACTTGGTATGGTTCTAGATTACTAAAAGCGCCTAAATATTTCAGGTCTTTATTGGAGGAACTGTCCGATCAATAAAAAGCGTAAGAACTCTACAGAGGCTGAGGCATTATCTTTCATTTTAATTTCGCCTTCAATAATAGATGTACTCGGTGTGTCTTCAATTAAACTGATGTCAAATAATTCAATTTTTGAAGCTAATAATTTTGAAGCCCCATAAGACGGTATTATCTCCATAACTCGTTTGAAAAATCCTCCTCCTTCAATCAACGTTAATTGTGTTAAATCTCCTGAAAGATGCACTAGCGGCGAAGAATTAGAATGCTTAATTGTTTCGTAATCGTCAACCCCAAAGTAAATTAATTGATCCGATAATTGATGAGTGTGATAGAGCTTTGGTCCGTAATAAAACTTATTGTCGACAATGCTATCAATAATCGGAGTCTTCAAGAAGTATTCTTTGAAATATTCAATATTTACGCTATCCTCAAATTCGATTAAGAAGTCGCCTAAGGGAGCAATCAAGAACTCTGGTTCTTCGATCAATTCTGTCCCGAAATAGTTAAATGAAATTCCGGCAATTGTAGGAATGGAATCACCAAAACGATTTTGGATGGAGTCATTAAATGTTGCTGGGATAGTTGCTAATGTGGCATGAAATCCATTAGGCATAATCGGATTTATACCCGGAGTTTGTTCGAATTGATTTGCAATTTCACCTTTAATTTTTACAACAGAATCCATGATTTTAACTGTTGCTTTGTCGAATCCTTGATGCGTGTTTTTAGTCCAGATAACAAGAGATTCCTCGGTTTCTTCGTTCGCCAACTTAACGTGTGAACCTGCTAATAGAGTGTGTGCTGTTGTGCTGTTTTCATTGTTGGGTTGAGGAGTGAATAATATCATTCCAACATGTTCATTTACAGCTACAGATAACTCACTTTTTTTAGCATAGTATTCTGAAAAGTAATCCGAGTTTCTTAAGTTGAATATTGCCCCAATACCTCCTTTATTTGGTAATTTGAAAAGTATAACGTCCGAGTTGTATGCAATTCCATTTGGGCTGGTCTCTTTTGGGTCGCCGCTTTCTGAACTTAAATCTTTTAAAAGTTGGATGAAATCGTTGTCCTTATGCTTAATTAATCCTGAGATACTTTGTTTCATTAAAGACTTTGTGTCAATCTGAACAATGATATCTGCAGAGGCTGGAATGTAATTTAAGTTGTTGTTCTCTAGTTTGTTGTATGCTGATGCGACAATGAAAAAGGTCCCCCAAATCACTGCCAAGATCATTAGAGTTTGAAAAACAGTTTTAATTATCTTAAAATTAAGCATGTCGTAAAAGTACACCTTATTG
>CANNZV010005842.1:0-23028 GCA_947561585.1 Caprella mutica | reverse complement strand
GTTGCCTCTTTAAATTCAATGGAGAGTGCAAGTAACACACAGAATAACTTAAGAAACTCATTAGAGAAATTAAGTTCAGGTTTAAGAATCAACAAAGCATCTGATGATGCTTCAGGTTTAGCAATTGCTGATAAATTAAGAACTCAAGCTAGTTCTATTGGTCAGTCAATATCAAATGGTAATTCAGCTATTGCTTTAACTCAAATTGCTGATAAAGCTATGGCTGAACAGTCTAATATTTTAGATGTAATTAAAACTAAATTACTTCAAGCATCTACTGATACTACATCAGCGGATGGTAGAAAAGCTATTGAAAAAGATGTTGATAAATTATTAGATCAGTTAAATAATATTGCTGCACAAACTAATTATAATGGTGAAGCATTACTACAAGCAGATACTGGTGTAGCTAACTCTGGGGTTAAAGGTGAACTTACATTCCAAATGGGTGAAACTGATGCTGATACTATTACGACAACATCTGGTGTACAGGCTAATGTTACTGGATTATCATTAACAGCTTTAGATACTGAAGTTTCAACTGCTGGTATGACAACAACCGCTGCAAGAGCTTTATTGGATGACGTTGATGATGCCTTAACGCAGTTAAATGAATGGAGAGCGGATTTCGGTTCAACTCAAAATCAATTAGAATCTGCTGTTAGAAATCAAATGACTCAGCAAACTAATATTAAAGCTGCTGAATCGGTTATTAGAGATGTTGATTATGCTGCTGAGAGTGCTAACTTTAATAAACAAAATATAATAGCACAAGCTGGTACTTACGCTATGAGCCAGTCTAATGCCACACAACAAAATGTTTTAAGATTACTTCAATAATGAAGTAGTCTTAAACACTTAAACTTTACTTTTTAGTAATTATTTAAAATTTCTTTTTGCTAATTTTAAGTAAAATAATTTATTAAATACTAAGGCGTCAAAATGGACAATCAATTAGAAGAGCTTAACCTTACATTAAGTAATTTATACTTTAAAAATTTAAACTTTTTAAAAAAAAACTATCCAATAATTTTCAATAAAATAAATAATCTTTCAGATTCAATAGAAAAAAACTTATACAAAGAAAAATATTCGTTAGACTATAAAGATGGTTATTTTGATATTTTAGATAATGAAAACAATAAATATCTTTATGGGCTAAATAGTTATTATGAAGCTGATTTAAGAAAAGAAAATTTTGACTTTACACAAAATAGTGCATTAAATATACTGAAAATAAATCCTGATGATAAAAAATTCTCTATTATTAATGGATTAGCTGATATATCTCCGTTAGTAAAGTATTTAAATACTAAAATTGATTTTTCAAATATTAAATTTAATAGAATTTTTAAAGTTATTTATATTGGTATAGGGTTAGGTATTCATATACATGAACTAAATAAAAAAACTATGCCTTATAGTACACTAATAATAGAAGATAATTTAGAAATCTTTAGACTATCTCTATTTGTAATAGACTACTCTGAATTTACTATTAACAATCAATCCTTATTTTTATCAATTCAAGAAAATAAAACAGAAAAAACACAAACATTAGAAGCTTTTGAAAAACATAATAACTGGATGAACTATACAATTAAATATCAATTATTCTCAGTTGAAAATAAACCTATTTTGGATGATGTGATTAACCACTTTTCTTCTCATCAAGCTAGTTTATTCTCTTATGAAGGGGTATTAAAGGTTGTATCAAGAACTATTAATTTTATAAATGATGAATCTAAGTTCTTAAATTTAGATTTACTTATTAAAAACAAACCTTTGAAAAATAAAAAAGTTTTAATTATAAGTGCTGGTCCCTCAATTGATAAAAATATAGCATGGATAAAGGAAAACCAAGATAAATTTATAATTGTTTGTGTTGATATTATTATAAGAAAATTAGAAAAACATAATATTATTCCAGATATAGTAGTATCAATAGATCCAAAACCTGTAATAACAAACTTCTTTAATACAAAAGATAAAGATTTTCTAAAAAATAGTGCTGTTATTTTTGCTGCACAACAAGATGATATATTAAAAGATAAAATCAAAAGTTTAAATTCTTATTTTATTCAAACCTTCCTTATTAGTGATGAACCTGGATTTCATTTCTCTCTTCCAAATGTAGGAACATATGCATTTGCAGTTTCTTTATTTCTTGGGGCAACTGAACTTTATCTTGCAGGAAGTGATTCAGCTTTTAATCAAGAAACGGGAAGTAGATATTCTGATGATGATACCAAAATTTTAATTGACATATTAGAAGATGATAATGAATCTCAAAAAAAAGGTATTTTTTCTGAAAAAGATGTTTTAACAGTAAAAGGTAATTTAAGAGATGAAGTTAAAACAAATAGAGAGTTGTTAAAATTCAAAGAAATTTATGAATCTTTTATATCAGAACATAAAAGATTAAATAACCAAGACTTCAAAGCATATAATATTTCAGATGGTGCATTTATTGAAGGTCTTATTCCTTTAGGTTTTCAAGAAATTGAAACAATTAATTTTTCAAATAAAGAGTTTAATATAGAACTAATAGATAATGTCTCTAAAAAATTAAATAAAGTTAATCTTGAAAATGAAATTACAACAATAAATGAAATAATACAAAAAGTTAAAAAGTTTCAAAAACAAAAAATAAAAAATAAAGATGAATTTGTAAAATCAAAATTAGATTTAATGATTTGGATATTAGAAAAAAAGAAAGAAATGTCACATTCTATTTTTTCTGATTTATTTCTAAGATTTACTGAACTTATTGATAGTTATATAAATTACTCTTTACATATAAAGCAAGAGGGTTTACACAACAAAGAGTTTTTAATTGAACTGAAAAAACATTGGTCAAATTCATTAATTTCTTTATTAAAAAAAATAAAAGACGTTATTTCATAGGATATATATGAAAACTTCGGCATTTAAAATTCATAAAAAAGCATCAATAAAAAATGCTTTAAGCAAAATAGACAAAAACAAAACACCTTTTTTAGTTGCTGTAAATAAAAAAGATATTGTCTTAGGAATTATAACAGAAGGTGATATTAGAAGAAAGTTGATAAAAGGGAAAACAGTAAAAGATAATATTGACTATAATAAAAATTTTACTAAACTTTTTAACTATGAAGATTTCTCTTTATTATTTAACTATTTTAAATCTGAAAAAATTAATTATATTCCTATTTTAGATAAAAATAAAAAGCTCGTTAATGTAATATCTAAGAAACAGTTTCATGTGATGCTACTAAAAGATATGGAATATAATTTAAATAACATTCCTCAAATTAAAGAAAATGAATTAGATTCTGAAGTTTTTTCAAGACCATGGGGTTTTTATAAGAGCACACTAATATCTCAGTTTGTACAATCTAAAATAATTACTGTATTTCCAAAAGAAGAGTTAAGTTTACAAAAACATAAAAGAAGAGAAGAACACTGGATAATCATAAAAGGTGAAGGCCAGATTGTATTAAAAGATTCTATTCTAAAGGTGGAAGAAGGAAGGTATATTTATATCCCAAAAGGATGTAAACATAAAATTATAAATAGTTCAAAAAATGAAAACTTAATATTTGCAGAAGTACAACTAGGTGAATATTTTGGAGAAGACGATATTATAAGATATGAAGATAAATATGGAAGGATATAAATGGCATTTAACTTTAAATACCAAGAAGCAAAAATAATTGCAGAAATTGGTTGTAATCATATGGGAAATTTTAAGATTGCTAAAGAACTTATAGATTTAGCAAAAGAAGCAGGAGTTAAGTATGTTAAATTTCAAAAAAGAAATAATAAAGAACTATTAACAGAAGAACAATATAATGCGAAACACCCTATCCCAAAAAATTCATATGGAGATACCTATGGTGAGCATAGAGAGTTTTTAGAATTTACAGTAAAACAAAATAGAGAATTAAAAGAGTATTGTGACTCTATTGGTATGATATATAGTACTTCTGTATGGGATGTAACAAGTGCAAAAGAAATGATAACTTTTAAACCAGAATTCTTAAAAGTACCTTCTGCTTGTAATAACAATTTTGAGATGCTAAAAGTATTGAGAGATGAATTTAAAGGACAAGTTCAATTATCAATTGGAATGACTAAAAAAGATGAAGTTGAAAGTATAGTTAGGTTTTTCGAAGAAACAAATCAAGCTAAATCAAGACTTTTAATTTATTCTTGTACTTCTGGTTATCCTGTCCCTCCAAAAGATGTATCTTTATTAGAAATAAATTGGTTGTACTCTAACTATGTAAATAGAGTTAGTGAAATTGGTTTCTCAGGCCATCATTTAGGGATATCATTAGATATTGCTGCTTATACATTAGGTGCAAAATGGATTGAAAGACATTTCACAAAAAACAAATTATGGAAAGGAACAGATCATGGGGCATCTTTAGAACCACATGAATTAAAAAATCTAGTAAGCTCTTTAAATGAAACATATCAAGCTTTAAACTTTAAAGAAAACGATGTCCTTCCCATTGAACAAATCCAAAGAGATAAACTAAAAAATAGAAAGTAGTAAAATGAAATGTGCTCTTTGTAATAGTAAAGATTATATAAAAAGACCCGGTACCGTAAGAGATAACCAAAACTTGGAAGTTTATGAATGTTCGAACTGTGGCTTAGTATTTTTATCAGAAAACGACCATATAGATAATACTTTTTATGAAGATTCTAATATGCATAATAATTTTGATTTCCAAAAATGGAGAAATGAAACAGAGCAAGATGATAAAAGAAGATTTCAATTTGTCCAGAATATTATTATAAATGAAAAGGTATTAGACTTTGGAAGTGGTAATGGTGGATTTGTAAAAGAAGCAAAAAACAATTGTAAAGAAATTGTAGGGGTTGAACTTGAAAGTGCTGTGGCTTCTTATTATAAAAAAGATCAATTAGAACTTTATAAAAATTTAGATGATATTAAAAATAAAAAATTTGATGTAATAACATCTTTTCATGTAATTGAACATATAAAAGAACCTATCCCTATTTTGAAAAAATTAAAATCATTGTTAGAAGATAATGGTAAACTAATTATAGAAGTTCCAAATGCAAATGACGCATTATTAACAATTTTTAAAAATGAAGGATTCTCTAACTTTACATATTGGAGTTGTCATTTATATTTATATACACATCATACTTTATCTTTACTAGCTAAAAAAGCTGGTTTTAAAGTTGAATTTATAAAACATATTCAAAGATATCCATTATCAAACCATCTTTACTGGCTTAGTAACAATAAACCTGGAGGGCATAAAAAATGGGGAAATTTTATTGATTCAGTTGAATTAAACCAAGCTTATGAAAATCAACTAGCAACATTACAAGCAACGGATACAATTATTGCTTGCTTAACAAAGGAAAATTAATGAATATTGCATTTATCCCTGTAAGATGTGGAAGTAAATCAATACCTTTTAAAAATATAAAAGAATTTTGTGGAAAGCCCTTAGTTTACTGGAATCTTAAAGCAATTGAAGAAGCTACAAGTATTGATATTGTTTATGTTGCGACAGACTGTAAAGAAGTAGTAGAAGAAATAAATAAGTTTAATTTTAAAAAAGTAGTTATGTATAATAGGGACCCAAAAAATGCACAAGATACTTCTCCAACAGAAGATGTAATGTTAGAATTTTTAAATAAACATAAACAAAATGAAAATGACAATTTTTTATTAGTTCAAGCAACATCTCCTATCACTCAGTCTTATGATTTTGATAATGCAATAAAACAATTAGAAAGTTCAACAAAAGACTCACTTTTAACCGTAGTAAATGAAAAAAGATTTTTTTGGAATAAAAATGGTACAGCCATAAATTACGACTATAAAAATAGACCTAGACGTCAAGATTTTGAAGGTTTTTACCTAGAAAATGGTGCATTTTATATTAATAAAGTTAAGAATATTTTAAAGGATAAAAATAGATTATCAGGAGAAATCGACTTATATATTATGCATGACTATACATCTATTGAAATTGATGAGCCACTAGATTGGCATATAGCAGAAACTTATATGAAAGAACATATTTTAGATAAAAAAAAGAAAAAAAGAAAAAAGATAAAACTTTTTTTAAGTGATGTTGATGGAACATTAACAGATGCAGGAATGTACTATGATATTAATGGTAATGAATTAAAAAAGTTTAATACTCATGATGGAAAAGGTTTTGAACTTTTAAGAAATGCAGGAATAAAAACAGGACTTATTACAAGCGAAAATACAAAAATTGTAGAAAATCGTGCAAAAAAAATGAAAGTAGACTATTTATATCAAGGACTAGAACATCAAGGTAAATTTGATATTGCAAAAGAAATATGTAAAAAAGAAAATATTAGCTTAGATGAAGTTGCATATATAGGTGATGATATCAATTGTAAAGAGCTATTATCAAATGTTGGTATTCCGGCATGCCCAGCTAATTCTTTAATCGAAATTAAAGAAATGAATAGTATAATAAATTTATCTAAAAATGGTGGTAATGGTGCTGTAAGAGAGTTTATTGATTTAATATTAAAGGATATTTAATGACAGAATTAGAACAAGCTCAAATTGAAGTATCTAATGCTATCAATAAAAATATTGTAAAAATAGCAACTTCATATTCTGAATACTCAATATTAAATCCTGAACTAGTAAAAGAGTTATTACTTCAAATAAAATTACTTAAAGAGCATAATCTTATATATATAAAGAATAATGAATTAGTTGAAGTTATCGAGATTTTAAATAATGAATTTAATAGAAGTGTAACAACTATACATTTATTTTTATGTGTTACTCTAGACTATGTAAATGAACCACAGAAAATTAATTATGAAAAAGAATTGATTCAAAGAACAGTACTAAATTCTCAAAAAGAAAGTTTCCAAGAAGTATATTACTTATTAAATATTTTATATTCTAATCCAAAAATAATATTTGAAAAAATGTTTCAATACTTATTCAACATAGATTTTTTAAAACTTGAAGACACTGTCCAAATTGATACTATTTATAAAGTATGGAATTATGCTCTTTCTATTTTTAATGATACTGAAGCTTTTAAATATGCTTACAAAAATCTTCTTAAACTTTTTCATCAAGCACTACATTATAAAAAAACAGAAACTGCTTTTTGGTTATACTATAATCCATTGCACTACTTTAAATCTGGCATAAGTTCAGATATCAATATATCAAATGAAGAGTTTAAGTATGAAGTTGAAAAACCTCTAGAAAAATATATATTAGAATTTATTATTCCTAAGTACAATATAAAAGAAAATACAAAAGTTATTAATAAAGAAAAAAAAATTAAAGTTGCATTTGTAATGCAAAGAATTATAAAACATTCAACTGTAAACGTATTCTACTCACTTATTAAAGAACTAATGAAAAATAGAGATGAAAAATTTCAGTTTTTATTATACGATTTAGCATTTTCGGAATCAGGAGGAAGCCAAACTGATTATACAAAAAGCTTTATAGAATTGGGGCTAGAATATGTTAATGTACATAAAGAAATCTTTAATAATAATGAACCTACTTACTCTTTGTTAGAAAAATGTGTAAAAACTAGAGAAATTATAATAAATAATGATATTGATATTTTAATAGGCCTCCATACAAGAGTTGAATATATATTTCTTTATGCAACAAGAACAGCCCCTAAACAGATATACTGGTATCATAATAGTAATGCACAATATGATATAAAAGGTATTGACCAAATTATTAGCCATACAAATAACTTTCATAACAATAAGTTAAAACATAAATTTAAACAGTTTTTTTTACCTGATGATTTTATTGGAATCAATCAACAAAAAATAATAGAACAAATAAAAGAAGAAAACCTCCTGATTCCTAAAAATAAATTTATATTAGGCTCTATAGGTCGTTTAGTTAAAATTGATAATGAAGACTACTTAAAGACCGTAGCTAAAATTATGAATGATAATTTACAAACAATTTATATCGCTTGTGGCCCAGGAGACCAAGAAAGTATTAAATCAAAACTTAAAAAATATGGTATTCTTAATAGATTCTATTTTGCAGGTGAGGTTAATCCTTTCGTATATGGACAAATAATAGATTTATACTTAAATACTTTTCCTTACACGGGTGGGGCTTCAATTAATGAATATGCTTTACAGGGGAAAGGTACAATAATCAATAAACATAATAATCAAAATACAGTATTATTTTTTAACCTTGAAGAAGATGCCTTGAGTTTTTTAAATAATGAAAATAAATTATATATAATCAAGCAAATGGAACAAATATTAAATATTAAATATACAAAAGACTTAACTATCGAATATATAGCAAAAGTAAGAGATGAGTATTTACATAAAAAATTTAATGAGATTAATAAATATGGCCTAATATATGGAAATAGCATTGATGCTTATATTAATAGAGCAACACTATGTATTAAAAATGAAAGCTTTAGAAGTTTTCTAAAAGATAGAATAAAAGAAAATTATAAAATTAGTTTCGAGTTATCAAAAGAAGCTGATTTTCATCAAGTGATTTGGGATAAGAAATGAAAGGTATTATTTTAGCAGGTGGATATGGAACTCGACTTTATCCTATTACATTAACAATATCAAAACAATTGCTACCTATATATGATAAGCCAATGATTTACTACCCACTTTCAGTACTTATGCTAAGTGGTATTAAAGATATTCTTATTATTTGTGCCTCTTCAGATATAACTTTATTTAAAAAACTTTTAGGGGATGGAACACAATTAGGTATTAATTTACAATATGAAATCCAAGAAGTTCCAAAAGGTTTAGCCGAAGCATTCATTATTGGGGAAAAATTTATTCAAGATGATGATGTATGTTTAATTCTTGGCGATAACATTTTTTATGGACACTCTTTAATTGAACTACTAAAAAAAAATATTAAGAAAGTTCAAACAGAAAGAAATGCAGTTATTTATGGATATAATGTTAAGGATCCAGAACGTTATGGTGTTATTGAGTTTAATAAAAATAAAAAAGTTTTAGGTATTGAAGAAAAACCTGCTAAACCTAAAAGTAATCTAGCTATTGTTGGATTATATCTCTTCACAAAAGATGCTATTAATGTTGCAAAAAAAGTAACTCCTAGCTCAAGAGGGGAATTAGAAATAACGAGTATTATTCAGTACTATTTAGATAATAAAAGATTAAAAGTTGATATTCTTGGTAGAGGAATTGCATGGCTTGATACAGGAACACATGAAACATTTTTAGAAGCATCTCAATTTATTGAAACAATTGAAAAAAGGCAAGGATTAAAAGTCGCATGCCTAGAAGAAATTGCTTACAACATGGGATATATTACAAAAAAACAACTAATAAAACTAGCTGAACCTTTTAAGAAAAACTCTTATGGTAAATATTTACTGCAACTTTCAAGTGGATATAAATATGATTATTAAACAAACAGAGTTAAAAGATGTTTTAATTATTGAACCAAAAGTTTTTTATGATAATCGTGGTTTTTTTATGGAAAGCTATTCTAATAAAACTTTTTTAAAATATGGTATTTCTCATAATTTTATTCAAGACAATCATTCATTTAATAAAAAAAAATATACTTTTAGGGGTTTGCATTATCAAGACTATCCAAAATCTCAAGCAACAATTGTAAGAGTTTTAAGTGGAGAGATACTTGATATTATTATAGATATTAGAAAAGGTTCTCCTACATATGGAAAAATATTTAAGATTAAACTATCATCTTCAAACTTTAAACAATTACTAATCCCAAAAGGGTTTGCTCATGGTTTTTTAACATTAACTGATAATGTAAATATAGCATATAAAATGGATGAGTTTTATGAACCAGAATATGACAGAGTACTTAATGTTCAAGATGAAAAATTAAATATAGACTTAGGGATAAATTTCGATAATATAATAATTTCTGAAAAAGATAAGAATGCACTATTTTTTGATGAAATAGAAAATAGTTTTATTTATGGAGAAAATTCTTGAAAGATATTTTAGTAACAGGTGGAGCAGGTTTTATAGGTAGTAATTTCATTCCATACTTTATTGAGAAACATACCAATTATCATATAATAAATCTTGATTTATTAACTTATGCAGGAAACTTAGAAAATTTAAAAGAGTGTAAAAATAATAACCAATATACTTTTATTCAAGGAAATATTTGTGATAGAAACTTAGTTGAAAAAATCTTTAATGATTATGATATTACAGGCGTAATACATTTTGCAGCGGAATCTCATGTAGATAACTCAATCAAGTCTCCAGAAGAATTTATTGAAACAAATGTAAATGGGACATACACACTTATTGATGTGGCTAAAAACTATTGGATGAAAACCCCTTTTTGCTATAAAAAAGATTATGAAAATTGTAGATTTCATCATATTTCCACAGATGAAGTTTATGGAAGTTTAGATGATACTGACTTTTTTACAGAGAATTCAGCTTATGCTCCTAACTCACCCTACTCGGCCAGCAAAGCAAGTAGTGATATGATTGTAAGGGCATACAATAAAACTTTTGGATTGAATACAATTATTACTAGTTGCTCAAATAACTATGGACCAAAACAGCATAATGAAAAGTTTATTCCCACAATAATTCATAAAGCACTTCATAATGAAAAAATACCAATTTACGGTGATGGGAAGAATATTAGAGATTGGCTTTATGTATTAGATCATTGTCACGCAATTGATTTAGCATATCGTTTAGGGAAAACAGGTAATACTTATAATATTGGAGCTTCTAATGAGAAAAGTAATATAGAAATTGTTGATATAATTTGTACTATTCTAGATAAAAAAGTTCCTAAAAAAAATAGCTACAAGAGGTTAATATCTTTTGTTGAAGATAGAGCAGGTCATGACAAGCGTTATGCTATAGATGCAACAAAAATTAAAAAAGAACTTGGCTGGGAACCAAGTGAAGATTTTGAATCAAATATTATCAAAACAATTGATTGGTATTTAGATGAAATCCTAAAAAGGAATAATAACTTATGAAAAAATGTTTAGTATGTAATTCAAAGTTAGATGTATTTATTAACTTTGGTAAACAGCCAATAGCAAATGGTTTTTTAATAGAAAAAGAGTTTAAGAATGAATATTTTTTTAAGATGGAAGTAGCATTTTGTTCTAATTGTAAAATGGTTCAGTTACTTGAACAACCAACGAAAGAACTAATGTTTCATGAAAACTATGCATTTTATTCTTCAACGTCTAAATATATGCAAATTCATTTTGAAAATTTTGCAAATTCAGTTATTACACTTCAGTCATTATCAAAAGATTCTTTAGTGGTAGAGATTGGATGTAATGATGGAATTATGATTCAAACCTTCATGGAAAAAGGCATTAATCATTTAGGAGTTGAGCCATCAACAAATGTAGCAAAAATAGCAAAAGATAAAGGTATCAATATTACTTCTGAGTTTTTTGATGAAAAACTAGCAGAAAAGATCATTCAAAATACAGGAAAAGCAGATGCAATCATAAGTGCAAATGTTATGTGCCATATTCCTTATATCAATTCTATTTTTGAAGGGATAAAAAAACTTTTAAAAAAAGATGGAGTATTTATTTTTGAAGACCCTTATGTAGGTGATATTATACAAAAAACATCTTTTGATCAAATATATGATGAACATACCTTTTTATTTTCTGTTATGTCCGTGAGATACCTAGCAAATGAACATGACTTAGAAGTTATTAATGTTGAATCTCAATCCACTCATGGTGGTTCAATGAGATATACATTAGCCCACAAAGGTATCAAAACAACATCGAAGAATGTTGAACATCAAATTGAAAAAGAAAAGCATCTTAAATTAAATGTTCTTTCTTCATATGAAGTATTTAGTAAAAATGTTCTTAAAATTAAAAATAATTTAATGAACCTATTAAATCAATTAAAAAATGAGAACAAAAAAGTTGTTGCTTATGGTGCAACATCAAAAAGTACAACAGTAGCCAATTTCTTTGGAATAACTTCTAAACATGTATCTTTTATATATGATACAACACCAACAAAACATAATAAATTTTCACCTGGAATGCATATTCCTATATTACCGTATGAAGAGTTTAGAAAAAGTAATCCTGACTATGTACTTCTTTTTGCATGGAATCATGCTAAAGAGATTATGGAAAAAGAGATAGATTATATGAAAAAACATGGAATTCAATGGATTTTATATGTACCTCATGTTGAAGTGATTGATGCATGATCTTGTGTGCTAACCCAAAAGAACAATATTTAACACATAAAAAAGAGATTCAAGAGGCTATTAATAACGTTCTTGAAAGTGGTAGATATATTTTAGGAGAAGAAGTTAAACAATTTGAAAATGATTTTGCAAACTTTATTGGTACAGATTTTTGCCTTGGTGTTGCAAGTGGAACAGATGCATTATTTTTATCATTAAAAGCTCTTGAGATTAGCGTTGGTGATGATGTTATTACTGTCTCTCATACAGCAACACCTACTGTATCTGCAATTGAAGCAACAGGTGCAAAAGCTATTTTTGCAGATATAGAGGAGACATTCTATACATTAGATACAAATAAGATTGAACAGTTAATTACTCCAAATACAAAAGCAATTGTTGCCGTACATATTTATGGTCAGCCATGTGATTTAAATGAACTTATTAGCATATCTAAAAAACATAATCTTTTTTTAATAGAAGATTGTGCACAGGCACATGGTGCAAAATATAAAGGTAAAGATGTTGGTAGTTTTGGTGATGTAGGATGCTTTAGTTTTTTCCCTACCAAAAATTTAGGTGCAATAGGAGATGGTGGTGCAATAACAACAAAGTCAAAAAAGCTATATAGCAAACTTATCAAACTAAGACAATATGGTTGGGATGAAAAAAGAGAGTGTACTTTCCAAGGATATAACTCAAGATTAGATGAAATCCAAGCTGCTATATTATCTGTAAAATTAAGAAGTTTACGAGATGATATTAATAAAAGAAATAAAATTGCAAACCTTTATGAAAAATATTTAAAAAATACTACATTTATTTTACCTCAGACTAGAGATAAATGTTATCATGCTTATCATTTATTTGTAATTAGAACTAATCATAGAGATAAATTAAAAAAGTTTCTTGCCCTTCATAACGTTCTTACACTCGTTCACTATGAAAAACCTGTACATTTACATAAAACGTATAAAAGTAAAACTTCATTATCTGTGACAGAAGATACTATTCCAAAAATATTATCATTACCAATGTACCCAGAACTTAAAGAACAAGATATACAATTTATTGCACACTTATTACATGATTTTGAACAAAAGGAGATATTATGATAGATACTTTTAATGTTTGGGAAGGCGTTTATAATAATTTTTTAGAAGTTCCTTCTTGTGGGGATGGATATGACAGTGACACATGGATTGAACAAAGCTATAATAAGTTAGAAATGTCATTAAATCAATTGAATAATAATGAGTTTACAAATCCTAATATTGCTTTTAATGCTTCTCCTTTACCAATAGTAGTCTCTTTATTATATAGTAGTAAAAAAACATTAAATATTTTAGATTTTGGAGGAGGCATGGGCACAAGTTTTGTTGAACTAATTTCTGCCTTACCTAAGAGTGAGCACCTCTCTTTCACTATTATTGATAATAAAAGAACTTGTGAAAAAGGGAAAAAATTATTTTCAAATGATACGCGAATTATTTTTAGAGATGAATTACCAGATGCTGAGAATTATGATGTTATCTATATGTCATCAACTTTACAATATATTGAAAATTGGCAAGAGTTATTAAAAACAATGGTACATAAATATAACCCAACTTATTTTGTTTTTAAATGCTTACCCTGTGGAGACATAGCAAAAACTTTTGCAACTGCACAAAACTATTATACATCAAAAATACCCTACTGGTTTTTCAAAACTAGCGATATTATTAAAGAAATGGAAGATGGTAACTATAAATTGATTTTTAAATCTAACTTTTTAAATAATATTTTAGGAAAATATGAAGATATGCCTCAAAATAATTTTAATACTGAATACCAAGTAGGTTATGCCAAAAACCTCATTTTTAAGTTGGAAGATAAAGGTAATTAAATGAAAACAATAATACATATTGGAGCTAATAAAACAGCAAGCACATTATTTCAGCGTCAACTTTTTGCAAAACATAATAAAATAGCCTATATAGGAGAAGATTGCGATAATTATTCAGAGATTAAGCAAGATCTTGACTTACTAATTCATGAGGATGCCTCAATTTATAATCAAATGGCTTTAAAAAAAATTATAGAAGACAAGTTATCAGAACATAAAACAATGGTTTTTTCTTCAGAAGATATAATGGGTACCCGGCATCCAAGTGTATGCGCTAAACGTTTAAAAGAACTTTTTCCAGAAGGAAAAGTGATAATGGTATTAAGAAATCAAAAAAGTACTTGGATAACATGGTATATTAATCATGGATCCTTTTTAAAACCCGTGCCTAAACGATATTGGAAAAGATATGTTTCTTTTAAAGAGTGGCTTAACTACTGTTTCACTTTTCCATATACTACCCCTGTAGAGGCTATGAATTATGAAAAATATTATCAAATATTTAAAAAAGAGTTTGGAGAAGAGAACATTCACATATTCGTATACGAAGATTTAGTAAAAAACCCTAATCATTTTTATGAACAATGGGGTGAATTATTGGGAATATCAACCTCCGAAGTTAAAAATTATTTAGATAATCAAATAGAACGTACAAGTATGACATCCCTAGAATTTAAAGTCCATCAAGTAGGAAGAGTAAGCACTTTATTAAGTAAATTTTTAAGAAAAATATTTGGTAAATCACTTAAAAAAGGACCAACTCCTAATGTTTCAATTCCTAAAGAATGGGAAACTAAAATCAATGATTATTATGCAGAAGGAAATACAAAATTAAATATACAATTTAATCTAAATTTAGAAAAATATAATTATCCATTAATGCCTAGTTTTAAAGGAACAAAATGAAACCTATACCAAATATTGGACCTAGTGTAGGAGATTTAGAAAAAGAAATCGTATGCAAAGCATTATCTGACTGGTATGATAAGCCTTACTACTATTGTGAACTTTTTGAAGAGGAATTTGCGAAATATCATGATAGAAAATTTGCACTTATGACACCCAATTGTACCTCATCAATTCATTTACTTTTATTAGGACTTGATATTCAAGAAGGTGATGAAATTATTGCTCCAGAATGTACCTGGATAGCATCAGTTGCGCCAACCTTCTATCAAAAAGCAAATCTTATATTAGCAGATATAGATGAAACAACATGGTGTATTGACCCAAAATCTGTAGAAAAAAACATTTCAAGTAAAACAAAAGCTATTATTTCTGTTAATCTTTTTGGGAATATGGCAAGAATGGATGAATTAACGGCAATTTCAAAAAAATATAACATTGCACTAATTGAAGATGCAGCTCAATCTTTAGGTTCTACATATAAAGGCATCAAGTCAGGTAAATTTGGGATAGGTTCTGTTTTTAGTTTCCATAGAACTAAAACACTTACAACAGGCGAAGGTGGAATGCTCTTACTTGATGATGATGACTTATTTAAAAGATGCAAAATGATTAGAGATCATGGACGATATGACGATGATCCTATGTATTTTAATAGTGAAGTAGCTTACAAATATATGCCTAATAATATTAGTTCTGCTTTAGGCTATGCGCAATTCCAAAGAATTGATGAGTTAATTGCTAAAAAACATTGGATATTAGAAGAATATCGAGAAAACTTAAAAGAATTAAAAGATATAAAATTAAATTATGAACCTGAATACATATATAATAGTGCATGGATAACAACTATAGTATTAGATAAAGAGCTTAAGGTATCAAAACAAGAATTTATTGATAAATTAATTGAAAAAAAAATAATGGGCCGACCATTTTTTTATCCTTTATCTAGTATACCTGCCTTGAATAAAAAAGGCTATAAAAAAGAAGAACATATGATTAAAAATCCAACTGCTTATGATTTATCCTCTAGAGCAATTAATTTACCCTCAGCTTTGAATATTACAAAAGAACAAATTGAATATACTTGTGAAGTAATAAAAGAAATATTGAAAAGATAATGTATCAAGAAACAAATATCAAATTAATATATTGGTTTTACTAAAAAGGAGAAGAATATGTATATATATAGTTACTCATTTATTCAAGACACTCCAAAATAATTCTATTTCAACAGTAACAATTGATTCAGATAGAATAAGTATAGATCAAGAGGTTGAACATATGATAAAATATTTAAAAAGTAGGTATAAAAATGAATAATGTAACTTGGTATAAACATTTTATTACAAAAGAACAAAGATCCATAATGAAAAACCAAAAACCATGCATTATATGGTTTACAGGATTAAGTGGTAGTGGAAAATCCACTTTAGCAAATACACTAGAGATGAAATTATATGAATTAAACTATAATACATATTTACTTGATGGAGATAATATACGACATGGTTTAAACTCAGATTTAAAGTTTGATAAAAACTCAAGAATAGAAAATATACGAAGGATAGGAGAAGTTGCTAAGTTATTTGTTGATAGTGGAACTATTGTACTTACAGCATTCATTTCACCCTACATTGAAGATAGAGAATGGGTAAGAAGTATTGTTGAAGAAAAAGAGTTCATTGAAATATTTGTTGATACTCCACTAGAAATATGTGAAAAAAGAGATCCTAAAGGACTTTATAAAAAAGCAAGGTCTGGCGAACTTAAGAATTTTACAGGGATTAATTCTCCTTATGAAAAACCTGAAAAACCGGAGCTTTGCATAGATAACACTGAACCTAATATTACTAAAAGTATAAATGAAATAATAGATTATCTACAGAAAAATGGTTACATTGAAAATACTTCTAAGGAGAAATCATGCAAGAAAAAATAAAACTAAATTTAGGTTGTGCTTCAAGACCGATAAAAGGATATGTAAATATTGATATCGATGACAAAGAAACTATGAAAAAAAGGTATCCAAATATTGAAATTCCTAATGATTTAGAAATCTTTCAATATAATATTTTTAACTTACCTTATGATAATGAGACTATAGATGAAGTAAGATCAGAATCAATGTTAGAACACCTCTCTTTCTTAGACGAAAAAAAATTTTTTAATGAGATGAAAAGAGTACTAAAAAAAGATGGACTTTTAGTATTTTCTGTACCTGATTTTGAAGATACGATTATGAAATGGATTAATGCTAAAGATGAATGGAAAGAATTTTATAGAAATGATGATGAAGCTATTAAAAGTCAACATTGGTTTGGTACCTATGCTTACTCTTTTGAAAACCGATGGGGTTATCTAATGGCAAGTATCTTTGGACCACAAAATTCTGAAGGACAATTTCATAAAAATGCCTATACAGAATCTAAAATTAGAGCTATGCTAAAATACCTAAATTTTGATATTGTTGAACTTAGTAGGTTTAAGTGGAAAGAAGATAGAGACTTAATGCTAAAAGTAATTGCAAAGAAGCTTTAAAATGGCAAAAATCTTAGATTTAGAGACTCACAGCGATAGGAGAGGTTCCCTAACAGTTATTGAAAAAATACTCCCTTTTGAAATAAAAAGAGTTTTTTATATTTATAATATTTCAGAACAAAGAGGAGCACATAGACATAAAAAGACTATACAAGCATTAATCGCTTTAAATGGTTCATGTGAAGTTTTTGTTGATAATGGAAAGGGAAAAAAAACATTTTCTTTAAAAGATAATAAAACTTGTTTAATTCTTGATCCAGAAGATTGGCATATAATGGATAATTTTTCTGAAGGAACAATATTATTAGTATTATCTTCAGAGTTTTATGATGAAAAAGATTATATTAAAAAGGGATATTAATATGAAAAAAGTTGTAATTACAGGAGCACTAGGGCATATTGGTTCAAAGTTAATTAGAAGCTTACCCCAAGAAATTGAAGATTTAGAAATTATTATGATTGACAATATGCTATGTCAAAGATATTGTTCTTTATATGATTTACCTAAACAATATAAATATAAATTCATTGAAGCAGATATTTTAGAGTATGATTTAAATAAACTTTTTCAAGATGTCTCTTATGTAATACATTTAGCAGCAATTACAAATGCTGAAGATAGTTTTGAAAAACCTGAAGACGTAGAAAATGTAAATTTTAAAGGTACACAAAAAGTTATTGAGGCTTGTACTAAAAATAATTGTAAATTGATTTTTTTATCAACGACAAGTGTTTATGGAACACAAAAAGAAATTGTTGATGAAAATTGTCCATTAAGTGAATTAAAACCTCAAAGTCCCTATGCTCAATCTAAATTTAAGTCAGAACAAGAACTTAAAAAATATCAAAATAATTTAGATTATGTAATACTACGATTTGGAACAATCTTTGGTTTTTCTACAGGTATGAGATTTCACACAGCAGTAAATAAATTCTGCTGGCAAGCAGTTATGGGTATACCAATAACTGTCTGGGAAACTGCATTTAATCAGAAAAGACCTTATTTAGATTTAGAGGATGCAGTAAACTCTATTGCTTTTATTATTAAAAATAATATATTTGATCATAATATCTATAATATTCTTACAATAAATGCAACAGTAGAAAATGTAGTTAATATTATTCAAAGTAACATATCCAAGATAAAAATTGATTTTGTAAAAACAAAAATCATGAATCAATTATCATATGATGTTTCAAACGAAAAGTTTAAAAAACTAGGATTTATATTTAAAGGTGATATGCAAGTATCAATACAAAAAACAATTAATACAATAAAAGCATCTAATGGAAAATAATAACAATTTATTAACAATTATTTTAACTTTAAAAGATCGAAGTGATTACACATATCGGTGGATGAAATGGATGGATGAAAAAAAATGTCCGTATAAAATTCTAATTGCAGATGGAGGTAAAGATACTCTCGTTGAAGAACACTTAAAAAACTATTCAAATTATCCAAATATAAATTATGAATATGTACGTTACCCATATGATGAGAATATAAGACTTTTTCATAAAAAAAGATTAGATATCTTTAAAAAAATCACTACTCCATATACAATGATGACAGATAATGATGATTTTGTAATTTTAGATTATTTAGAAGAGAAATTATCATTTTTAGAATTACATAAAGATTACAGTTGTTATGTAGGAGATATTATTTTATTTGATATTATTGATAATAGCAAAGATATCTTGTGTTATGGGAAAAATGTTAATTTTCGAGACTATAAAAAAATTAAAAGTGTTGAAACAGAAGATATTTATAAAAGGTTTAAACATCTTCTTTCCCACCATTATACACCAATTTGGTATTCTATTATGAGAACAGAATATTTACAAACAATATGGCAAGAAGTTGTAAATTCAAATCAACAAATAACACCAACTTCTGAATATAATATTATTTGTATGTTAGGAATTTTCGGAAAAATAAAAGTTGATAATAAACCACATTATGCAAGACAAGTTTACACCTCTCAATCAGCTGTTATTCAAATTGAAGGTATTGATAATATAATCTTAAAGCTTTTATCTAATAAATGGCAACATGATTATATAACTTTAAGAAAAAGTTTATTCAAATATATTCAAAAAAGTGGAATTAAAATTTCAGAAGAGAAGTTTTATGAAGAGTTTAATGAAATTTATGAGAAACATGTAAGTAAAATTGCTCGTAGTCAACTTTTAAAAACAACTTTTTTTAAACAAATTAAATCTTTATTATTTAAAAAAAGGAATTTACTTGTGTCAAAATTGATTATTCTTTTTCAAAACACTACAAGAATTAAAAGTTCATATCTTATAAGTCAAAATTATCATAAAGAAAGAAGTTTTAATGAAGTATATAAATTTCTTAAAACAACAAAGTGTAAAACTCAAAACAAAAAGAAAGAAACAATATGAAAATTTTAGATTTCATCTCTTTTAAAATCATTCCTTTATTAACTGGTCAACACAAAAAACCTGATTATTATATTACCAATATATGTTATCTAAATAATTTACAATTAAAAAAATCTATAATTAAATCTTTGCCTTATATTAAAGGTAAATGTGTCGATATAGGTTCAGGAGAATCGCCTTATAAAAAATATTTTATAGATAATATTAGTGAATATATTGCCATAGATAAAGGTAATGTTCATAAGCATATGTTTCAAACCTCTAAAGAAAAATTTTTAGATGCGGATATTAAATCTTTACCCTTTAACAATAATAGTATAGATACTATAATATTAACTCAGGTTTTAGAACATATTGATGACCCCTTTAAAGCACTTGATGAAGTTAAACGTATATTGAAAAAAGAAGGTGTACTTATTTTTTCAGTACCATTTATATACCATGCTCATGCAACACCTTATGACTATTTTCGTTTCAGTGAATATGGATTACGAAAAATTTGTAGTGAATACGATTTTGAAATTCAAGAGTTTTTCTATCAAGGATACATAGGCACAACCATTATGTCTATATTAAATGGTTTTATTTGGGAATGGATAAGTCAATATAAATGGCTTAGAAACACTATTTTATTGCCATTTTTGTTAATAATCTTTTCTATAAATAATCTGTTAGGAATTTTACTTGATAAAATAAAACTTAAAAATTTTACTCCAAACTTCTGGTTAGTGGTGAAGAAAAAATGAAAAAAAAGATAGCTTTTTTCACGCAAAACTTAGGTTTTGGAGGAGTCCAAAAATCTGTTACTACACTAGCTAACTATTTAAAAAAAATATATGATGTTACAATTATATTAGGAGATAATCGAGTCCAAACAAATTACAATATTAGTAATATTAATCTTATTTCGATGAATATACCTAAAGTTAATATTAATAATAAAAATGTGGGTTTAAAAATATTTGATCATCGTAAAAATCAATTAAATAATATTTTAAAACGAATTAATCCCGACCTAGTAATAAGTTATGAAGACTATAATAATCTAATTTTAATGGCGTCTGATTATGAAGGAAAATGTATTTTATCATCACGTGTTTCTTTAAAAGATTATTATGGAAGTTACAATGTGCATCTTTTACCTTTTGACTTTTACAAAGAAATGATAAAAAAGCATTATTCTTATGCAAATTTAGTAATTACAGTAAGTCAATCAATTGAGTATGAGTTAAGAACAACATATGGCTTAAACAATGTAAAAACAATATATAATGGAATAGAGAAAAAACATACTGTTGAGCAAATACCTTATACTAATTTTATTCTAAATATTGGACGATTAACTCCACAAAAAGGACAAATAGATTTAATTGAAGCATTTAATTTGATTAAAAATAAAGTTAGTGAAAACTTATTGATTGTGGGAGAAGGTCCTGAACGTAATAATATAGAAGCTTTAATTAAAAAATATGATATTGGTAATAGAATTATATTAGTTGGAGAAGATACTGCATTAAAATATATTCAAAAATGTTCATTATTTGTTTTTCCCTCATATTATGAAGGTTTTTCAAATACTATTCTCGAGGTGATGTCCTGTAAAAAGAACATTATTTCCTATAGATATAAAGGAAGTAACGAAGTTTTAAAAGATGAACATACTGTTCCTTGTGGTGATATTATTGCACTTTCTTTAAAAGTAAAAAACTATTTACAAAATAAAAAGAAAAATGAACTCCAAGCTAATGATCTATATGAAATCTCAAAAAAATATGCTTTATCTAAAACTTTAGCTGCGTATAAAAAGGAAGTTGATCAACTATGTGTGGAATCTTAGGATGTAACTATCCAAATCAATATTTTGCTAAATCACTTAATTTGTTGAGCCATCGTGGACCGGACTATAAAAGAGAGTACGTCCACAAAGGGAAGCATTTTGGTCACACTCGCTTATCGATAATTGATTTAGATGAAGAAGCTAACCAACCAATGATTTTTGATAATATAATCATTACATTTAATGGCGAAATATATAATTATAAAGAATTAATTAAAAAAGAATCCCTTACTTGTCAAACGAAAAGTGATACAGAGGTACTTATTCGTATGTATCAAAAATATGGAGAAAGTTTTTTAACTAAAATTAATGGAATGTTTGCTTTTTGTATTTATGATATTTCAAAAGATAAATTTTTTTTGTGCAAGAGATCGTTTTGGTAAAAAGCCTTTTTATTATTACTATAACAATGGTAAATTTATTTATGCAAGTGAAATGAAAGCAATTATAGAAAGCCTTCAACAAATGCCTAATTTTAACTATAAAGCATTTGAAGAGTATTTAACTTTTTGGACTCCTATTGGTTCTAACACATTCTATCAAAATATTTTTAAGCTAGAGGCAGGACATACTCTTCGATTTGAGAATCAAAAACTTGAAATTAGTCGTTATTATAATACAAATAATTTTGAAATTGTAAATCGAACAGAACAAACTATTTTAAAAGATATTGAATCACTTTTAATTCAATCAACAAAGCAAAGACTAGTTAGTGATGTAAAAATCGCTTCTTTTTTATCAGGAGGAATTGATTCATCATTGATTTCGGCAATATACTCAATAATTAGCAATAAGAAAATAGACACTTTTTGTATTGGTTATAATAAATATACTCATTATAGTGAAATCCCTTATGCAAAAAAAGTCTCTAAATATATAAATTCAAATCATCACGAAATTATCATTGACAAAAAAGATTTTATTAATACTATTGATTCAATGTTAGAAAGTTTAGATGAACCAAATGGAGATAGTGCTTGTATTCCAACTTATATTTTATCTAAAGAAGTATCAAAAGCTGGCTTTAAAGTTGTACTTTCAGGAGAAGGAAGTGATGAATTATTTTTAGGTTATGATAAATATTTCAAACTACTAAATAATAATAGACCATATACAACAATTAACTCAGCCTTTTCAGAAGAAGATAAAAGTAAACTATTTAAACGATATACGAAAAAAGATTATAATTACCTCTCCACTTATAATGAT
>CANNZV010005841.1:0-23039 GCA_947561585.1 Caprella mutica | reverse complement strand
CCTCTGGATGAGGAGCTGTCATATGATAGGCATCTGCGGTCATTGCTCCTCCAACAATTTCTGCTAGGATATTTGCACCCCTTCTTTTTGCATGTTCCAATTCTTCTATGACCAATGCGCCTGCTCCTTCTCCTAAAACAAATCCATCTCTATCTTGATCAAAAGGCCTAGAAGCTGTCAAACAATCGTCATTTCGCTGTGACAATGCTTTCATTGAGGAAAATCCTCCAACTCCAGCCCTTGTAATTGCCGCTTCAGATCCACCAGTTATAATCACATCAGCTTTTCCAAGTCTTATATAATCAAACGAATTAATTATAGCATGCGAAGAAGATGCACAAGCAGAAACTGTAGCATAATTTATACCTCTGAAACCATATTTCATTGAAATATGACCGGGTGCAATGTCAATAATAAGTTTAGGTATTAGGAAAGGACTATAACGAGGCGGTTTAGATTCCAACTCCAACAAAGCTGCTTCTGAGATATCTTCTTCAATGGTTTTAAATCCTCCTATTCCACTGCCCCAAATCACTCCACATCTTTCTAGATTTAGTTTCTCACAATCAAGTCCGGAATTATCAAATGCCTCAGAACTAGCAATCAAAGCATACTGTGCAAATGGGTCCAATCTTTTGGATTCTTTTCTGTGAAAATAACTTTCTAAATTAAAATTTTTGAGTTCACAAGCGAATCTCGTTTTAAATAGTTCAGGATCAAATTTTGTAATTTTTCCTGCACCACTAATCCCTTCCAATAAGCCGTGTTCATATTCATTGGCCGTATTGCCAATGGGGGTAAGTGCTCCAATACCTGTTATGACTACTCTTTTCATGTGACAAAAGTATCGAAAATACAATAAAAAAATCCACAAACAGATAGCAATATCTGTTTGTGGACAAATAAGTTAGTACTTAATTAAAAGCACGAATTTTATTTTTGAGCAGTAAGGTACGTTACCGCTTGCCCAACTGTTTGAATTTTTTCTGCTTCTTCATCAGGAATGGAAATATCGAATTCTTTTTCAAATTCCATGATCATTTCGACTGTATCTAATGAATCTGCTCCTAAATCATCCGTGAAGCTAGCTCCATCTGTGATTTCAGATTCGTCAACACCCAATTTGTCAACGATGATTTGTTTTACTTTGTCAGCTATTTCAGACATCTTAAATTATTGTTTTAGTGCTGTGCAAAATAAAGCATTCCAGAGGAAATGTCCAAGTTACACCGGCAATTTTTAAAAAAGACAGGGATCTAAATCAAATATAACCTTGTCTATGCCATAAATGCATAGAATCCTACATTTAGTTCCACAACTCTTGATTTATATCTAATATTATAAGTTTTAATTATTGTAACTTTAACACTTAGTCTTCAAATTGTCTAATTAAAACATACAAATTGAAAAAAATTAAAGTTACCGATCATCAGAACACAAAAATTGTTGCCACTTTAGGACCAGCCTCCAGTTCTCCAGCTCAATTAAAAGAACTCATCAAAGCAGGTGTAGACGTATTCAGATTGAATTTTTCTCACGGAGAGCACGAAATTCATGGAGAAACCATCGATAAGATCACCGCATTAAACGAAGAATTTGGAACACACATTGGAATCTTAGCTGATTTACAGGGTCCTAAAATTAGGATTGGATTATTAGAAAATGATGGATTTGATATAAAACCAAATCAAATTCTAAATTTTACCACCAAAAAGTGCTTGGGTACTGAAGACTTAATTCATATACAATATTCGCAATTCCCCAAGGATGTTGAAGTAGGAGAAAGGGTATTATTGGATGATGGTAAATTAGAATTAAAGGTTGTTGAAACGAATTCTAAAGATCATGTAAAACTAAAAGTTATTCATGGAGGGAAATTGTCTTCGAGAAAAGGCGTAAATCTCCCTGATACCGCCTTATCCCTGCCCTGTCTTACGAAAAAAGATATAGCTGACCTTAACTTTATTCTTGAAATTCCAAATGTTAATTGGATCGCTCTATCGTTTGTTAGATCTGCAGATGATGTTAAATTACTAAAGAAAAGAATCAAAGCTAAAAATCACATTGCAAAAGTTATTGCCAAAATCGAAAAACCTGAAGCCGTTGCGAATATTAAGGAAATAATCAAAGTTACTGATGCTATAATGATTGCCAGAGGTGATTTAGGTGTTGAGGTACCTATGGAAAAATTACCTGCGATCCAAAAAGATATAATTAAAAGATGCATTCAAAAAGCCAAACCTGTTATCGTTGCTACACAAATGATGGAAAGCATGATACACAATCCAAGTCCCACAAGAGCAGAGATAACAGATGTTGCCAATGCCGTACTTGATGGCACAGATGCGGTAATGTTGAGTGGAGAAACTTCAGTAGGTGATCACCCTATTTTAGTAGTTAAAGCAATGAATAAGATTATTGCTGAAGCTGAACAGCATTACGAACTTCAAAGTAAAAGACCAAAACCCAATCCAGAATCACCTTCATTTTATTCTGACACCATCTGTATTACGGCAGCCAAAGTATCTGATTCGATTCGATCTAAAGGCATTTTAGGGATAACAGTAACAGGCTATACTGCATTTAAAGTATCTAGTTATCGGCCAAAAGGAGGCATTTATATATTCTCTTCTGTTAAAAATATGCTTGCCACAATGAATTTAATTTGGGGCGTTAAAACATATCACTACGATAGATTTAGCACAACTGATGAGACCATAGAAGACTTAATTTCTATTCTAAAGGCGCGAAAAATTCTAAAAAAAGGAGATACAGTGGTCAATACTGCAGCAATGCCATTAAAAAAACGTTTTAAGACCAATATGCTTAAGATAACCATCGTTGAATAGTTTTATAATGGAAGATTAAGCTAATCTGTGATTTTGCTTGTCCAATATCCTATCTTGATGTAATTTTAGACATTAATGTAAATCTATGAAAAACGCAGTTTGCGTACTTAGTTTCTGTATGTTCTGTGTTTCGATATCCGCTCAACCAGGTATTTATAGCGAATATGATATCGAAATACAAAATCTATTTATGGATGCTCAAATCTATAAGTATACCAGCGATACCGAAAAAGAGTTAAAAACACTTAAGGAAATTGTTCTAAAGGAGAAAGAATGTCATCCGGCGATGTTCGAATTATCTAGAATCTATTTAGAGGATAAGGATTATGAGATGGCTCAAAAATATGCTAAAAAGGCATTTGACCTAAATAAGAAGGAGTCTTATGGATTAATCTTAGCTGATATCTATGAAAGTGAATTCAATTACTTAAAGGCCCAACAATTATTTTCTGAGCTCACTATAATCTTTCCTGACAATCATTCATTTTATCATAGGCTTGCACATCTACAATTAATGAATGGAGATGGAGAATCAGCAATAAATAGTTTAAATAAATTGGAAGCGATTGATGGTGTAAAAGAAGAGACTTCAAGAAAGAAATTTGAAATTTTCGCAAATCTCCAAAATGAAGATAAAGCCATACTTGAATTGGAAAAACTTATTTCTCGGTATCCGAAAAACACTAGATATTTAAACAATCTTGCTGGCTATTATATCGAACTTGGAAAAAATAAGGAAGCGCAAAAAATATACGATAAGGTTTTAACAATCGATCCCAGTGATTCAGTTGCCAACTTAGCAATGATTCAAGACAATCCTGAAAAAGCAAAAGACGAACACTACTTAAATGCAATTGCTCCTTTGATAGAAAATGAATCAATCCCTTTGGATGCTAAGGTGAAAGAACTAATTCCTTACATTGAAAAAATGCCACAAGATCCAGAAGATCCAAAGAATGTCGCATTGATCTCTAATGCAGAAAAACTATTGCAAAAATATCCAACCGAAGCCAAAGCACATTCTTTAATTGCTGATATTTATTACAACGTTGGTAAATCTGAAAAAGCTCTAAATCATTACAAAAAAGCTATTGAGTTAAATGAAAATATTTATTCAATTTGGAAACAATGTTTGGCCACACTATATGAATTAGGTGATTTCCCATCTTTAGATACATACTCAAATGAAGCATTGGATTACTTCCCAAATCAATTTGATATTTACTTTTTTCGTGCTTTAGCTTTGAGTAATCTAAAACTTAAAGAAGATCTTAATGACATCTTAGACGAAGCTAAATATCTAACAGCATCTAGTAAGGAATACGAAACAAAACTAACAGCTTTGAAAGCATACAAAGAGATGATGAATAATGATCTCGTCTCTGCGGAAAATTATCTGAACAAAATAAATTTTGGTAATGAGAGTTATCCTTATGTTTATGAAATAGCAGCGGATATATATGCCAAACAAAATAAAATGGAAAAGGCCATCAAGTTATGGAAACAAGCATATATGGCCGGAAATAGATCTCCAATTCTTGAAGAAAAAATTGCTCAAGGTAAATTCATTGAATAAAAATTATTTTGCATACAATATTGTTTTCTTTGTCAGTTTTGCCCTGCTCTTTTCGTGCAAATCCAAAAAATTCGTTGTCGATAATCAAGAATATTCTCCTGAACAACTGAAAGAAAAACTCAAACAGAATTATGTACATTTTGAATGGTTTGGCACGAAAGCTAACATAAAACTAATTACAGATCAAGAATCTATTTCAGGAAAAATGTATATCCGGATGGAAAAATCTAAGTCCATTTGGATCGTTATTAAAAAACTAGGTATAGAAGGAATACGAGCTCAGATAACACAAGATTCAATTTTTGCAATTAATCGCCAAGAAAGAAGTTACTATAAAAAATCTTTTATAGATCTCAAATATGAATTTGGTGTCAATTTAGATTTTGATATTTTACAAGAAATTCTAATAGGAAATTCCCTGTACTCAGAAAACGATTCGCTAATAAACGAAGGCTATGTTATAGAAGATTATCGTCTTCGATACCAACATAAAAAATATGTAATAGACTATCTATTAGGTCTAACAAATGGCAAGCTTAACTCCATGAACATTACAGACTCCAATGATCGAACCGTCAACATAGAATATGATGGATATGAGGTGATACAAGACAGTTTTAAAATTCCATTAATAAGAAATTACAGCCTACCCAATACTGATTATGGGGATATGACCATCGAAATGGAACTTGGCTCAATAGAATATAATATTCCCCAAAATATGCCATTTGAAATACCAGCTCATTATGAACGAAATTAAAAAGCTGATAATTCTATTTATCGTTGTTTATAGTTCAACATTCAGCTATGCTCAGACGCAAGAGCAATTAGAAGCAGAACGTATGACGCTTATCAAGCAGATTGACGCAACTACTGAAGTATTAGAGAAAACCAAATCAAACAAAAATCGAGCATTTCAAGAATATGCAGAAATACAAAATCAAATAAACAATCGAAATAAACTTCTTCAAAATATCGAAGGAAGTATCGCTATGATGGATTCTAATGTAATAAAAAACAAATCTCAAATTGATTCATTAGAAAAAGAACAATACATGCTTCAAAATAAGTTTAATGCCTTGCTTCGAATTCAATTGAGAAATAAGCTAAGTCACAATTCATGGCTTCCCATTCTGGCATCTAACTCATTACACGAGGCATATCTAAGGTGGAGATCATTAAAGCAATTTGAAAATTACTTCTTGATGCAAAAGAATAAATTAATAAATCTTGGAGTGAGCATTAATCAACACATTCAAAATGCAGAAGAAGAAAAAGAAGAAAAAACAAAGCTTCTTAAATTAGAAAGTGAAAACAATACTAACCTACTAGCCGAAAGAGCCAAGAAAAATGAGATCATTCATTCTTTAAATAGTAGCGAAAAGATTTTAGAAAGTTCATTGCGAAAACATAAAAATGAACGGGAAAATCTTGATTATCAAATTGAAAACAGTATCCTTAAACAATTGAATATTCATTACAAAGAAGAGCAGCCAGCTAAGAACCATAATAATATCGTTGTCAATCAAAAAGATCACACTCATGGTGAAAATTTTGATCAAGTAAGCGGGTATTTAAGATGGCCCATAATTGGAGATGTCGTTTCTAAATTTGGAGAACAAAACCATCCCGAACTTACCAACTTAAAAATCAATAATAATGGGATTGATATAAAATCTACCGAAATCAATGAAGCTGTTGCCGTTTTTGATGGCATAGTACTTACCAGTTCTTTCGTACCTGGACATCAAAATATGATAATAGTGCAGCACGGAAGATTTTTCTCAGTATATTCAAAAATTAAAACATTAAAAGTACAAACTGGCCAAAAATTATATGAAGGAGATATAATAGGAACAGTAGAAACGAATAATAAAAATGAAAGCATTTTGCATTTTGAAATATGGAATGGGAAACAAAAGGTAAATCCTCAGCTTTGGTTAAAAAAATAAATTTATGGCAGGTAACTGGGAATTAAAAAAAGATCAAAAGAAAGGATTAGTTAAGCGTGAAGAACGAGCCGTTATTGTTGGCATTATCAGCAAAAATCAGACTAAAGAATTAGTCGATGAATATCTTGCTGAACTAGAATTTCTTGCATTAACTGCTGGAGCAAAAACAGTGAAACGTTTTGTTCAATCACTTAAACATCCAGATCAAAAAACTTTCGTAGGAAAAGGAAAAATCGAAGAAATAGCAGAATATGTTGAGAACAATGACATTGATCTTGTAATTTTCGATGATGACTTAACAGGTAAACAATCCAATATCATCGAAGAAATTCTGAAGAGAAAAATCGTCGATCGAAGTACATTAATCCTTGACATCTTTGCTTCTAGAGCTCAAACAGCTCAGGCTAAAACTCAGGTAGAACTTGCTCAAATGCAATACATGTTGCCAAGATTAAGAGGGCTCTGGGATCACTTAGAACGTCAAAGGGGTGGTATCGGAATGAGAGGACCTGGAGAGCAAGAAATAGAAACGGACAGACGTATAGTACGAGATAAGATATCTCTTTTAAAAAAGAAGCTTGACAAAATAGATCAACAAAATCTTACTCAAAGAAAAAAGCGAGGCCAACTTATAAGAGTTGCTTTGGTTGGATACACCAATGTTGGAAAATCTACCTTGATGAATTTACTTTGCAAGTCCGATGTTTTTGCAGAAAATAAACTATTTGCAACCTTAGATACTACAGTCAGGAAAGTAGTTTGGGGCGCAATGCCTTTTCTTTTGTCAGACACTGTTGGATTTATTAGAAAACTTCCTCATCATCTTATAGAAAGTTTTAAATCAACTTTAGATGAAGTACGAGAAAGTGATATCCTTTTACACGTCATTGATTTGGCTCATGGTCAATATGAAGATCAAATCCAAACCGTAATGAAAACTTTAAAAGATCTCGAATCTATTGAAAAACCCACATTGATGATTTTTAATAAAGTTGATCTATTTAAGGAACAATATTTTGATGACCTTCTAGACAACGAGACCAGAGAAAATATCATGTTAGAGTTGGAAGAGAAATTTAAAAACAACTTTCAATATGATAGTATTCTTATTTCAGCGAAACAGAAAACCAACATAGATCAGTTGAGGCATAAAATAACCAAAATGGTTGAAGAACAATATGAAATCAGATACCCATATCAAAAAAAACATTGGTAGTATGACACAAGAAATGATCGAACGATATGCTCAGTTGTTAATTCATTATTCATTGGAATTAAAGTCGGGAGAAAAGTTATATATCAACACGACAACTCTAGCCGAACCGTTGGTTCAGGAAATATACAAACAAGCAATTACCTTAGGAGCAGTGGTAGAAGTGGATATGGCTCTGAAAGATCAAGGAAATTTATTGCTTCAATATGGCACAGCATTTCAATTGAGACATAAACCTGTTTTAAAAAGCCTTGCCATGCAAAATTTTGATGCATATTTGGTTATACGTGCGCCTCACAGTTTGTTTGCCAATTCGGAAATAAATCCAGAACATAGGAAAATACGTTCAGAAGCAACTAAGGAAATCCAACAAATATATTTTCAACGAACAGCAGATAAATCTCTTAAAAGGTCCTTATGTCAATACCCTACTCAAGCATCCGCGGATGCAGCTGGAATGAGTATAGAAGAATACAGCGAATTTATTTACAAGGCTTGTAAATTGGATACAGATGATCCAGAAAAATCTTGGCTTGAACTTAGAAAACAACAGCAATATATTGTTGATTATCTAAACAAGGCTGACAAAATCGAATATAAATCAAAACAAACTGACATTAGTTTTTCGGTTAAAGGCCGAACATGGATCAATTCTGATGGTCAAGCTAATATGCCTTCAGGTGAAGTTTTTACAGGGCCAGTAGAAGACAGCGTGAATGGACATGTCTTTTTTGATTATCCTTCTATTTACATGGGAAAAGAAGTCAAAAACATAAGACTTGAAGTAGAAAAAGGTCAGGTTATAAAATGGACGGCAGAAAAAGGTCAAGATGTTTTAGATCAAGTATTTAAAATTGATGGTGCAAGGTATTTTGGAGAAGTTGCGATTGGGACCAATTACAATATCCAACGAGCGACTAAAAATATTCTTTTTGATGAAAAAATAGGGGGCAGTATACACATGGCCGTGGGTCAGTCATATATTCAAACAGGGGCAAAAAACAAATCATCAATTCACTGGGATATGATATCTGATATGAAAGATGGTGGTAAAATTGTCGTTGATGAAAAATTGATTTATGAGAATGGAAAGTTTATTATTTAGTCCTCATTAAACCATTCTATTAGTTTTTTACTTACCGTATCATTTCCTAAAAGATCAACATGTGTACATTCGTACTCTATATGTGTATTTTCTTCTTTAAAATCTAGCTTATATTTACTGTTTTTTGTCAAACCCAGAGCACTATCGCTATCAACCAATCTGTCTCCAACGATTTTGGAATGGAATTTACTTTTTTCATTAGATCGAATAGCAGCAACAGCATAAGTTTTTACATAAGGTGGCAACGGAACATGTTTAATTTCCTTTTTGGAAGTATTAAATCGATCAGAATTAATCCAATCTTCTTCAACCAAACTTCCAAATCGCAAATCCGTAATACCTGCACTTCGTATTCTCGCCAATTTAGACAAAGGCGTTAGATACTTTACTGATTTAAAAAAGAGGTGAACGTACTTACCCATTTTTTCCAATGTAGCTCCATTATGCGGAGTTCCTAGGAATACCATCTTCTTTAAATTAGTTTTCCAACCGGACTTCATTCTTTCGGCGTATTCTGCAGCGCTTCGTATTACCAACCCTCCCATGCTATGACCAATCAAATTAATAGCATTTATTTTAATAGGCCAATCATGGATTAGTTCTTCAATTTTCTCGGCTAGCATTTTGCCATTTTCAGAAATATGTAATCCAGTATTGTAGTGCAAATACAAAGCAGCAGCATTAAATGTAGAAGAAAGCATTGTTCCATAATTATGGTCCAGATGATTCCATGATTCCGGAGACATACATAATCCATGGACCATAATCGTAATTTCATTAGAAACTGATGTATCAGCTAAATTATCAATATCCAATTCGCACCCATCGTCTGTTTCAAATCGCATCGGTATTGCCAAAGTGTTTTCTTGCAAGACCAATCGATCTCCAACAACGCCGTTAAGAATAGATTTGTATTTTTTTTTGTTTTTATATTTATTGGAAAGAGGAATACCTTCAAACGAAATTTTATCTAACTGATCGAGTGCTTTATCAAAAACATTAGAAACAACTCCCGTAGCAATCTTAAAATTAGAATATTGGAATTTGGTTATTCCTTTAATGGCATTAGAAATTTTATTCGAAGGAACAAACGGTACATCTATCGAATTTACATGAAATTCTTCGACGACATCTGCTAAATGAACCGTTGCATCAGCCATTAATTTTGAAATGCCTCGCAGTTCAGAGACATCTAATTTAGATTTGGATTTAGTTTTCTTTTCCATTAATTTCTCCTTGGTCTCAAGTAACTAAAAATAATATTGCATCCCTGTATTTATCGCGTAATTATTTTGCTTTTTAGAATAATCACTAGAGGCCAATGCATCATTTAATTGCATCGAAAATTTAGGCTCAATAAAGAAAGAAACATTTTTCGATATTTTTTTATTTATTTCCAAATTCAATAAAACATTCGTGTTAATCTTGGAGAAATATACGTTTTCAAAATCGTCTATTAATTGGTCTCCATTTACAAAAGAGCCCTCTTGTTTGTTATAAATATTAATTCCCAATCCAGTCTTTATCCTGATGTTAAGGTTTTTTGATAGTTGATATTCAAAACCAATTAGAATTGGAATATTGATTTTCGAGTATGCATTATAGCTTAGAAAATTTCTAATATTTTGGGCAGGGACTAAGGTATCACCTAGCGTAGAAGTTTCTAAAAGAGTGAGTGTATTCTTATCTATCTCGACAACAACATCTTGTAAAAGTGTATCAAAGAAAGTAGTTTCAGTATAATTAAATTTCTCTTCATACTGTGAGTAATTTATCCCAGTTTCAAAGCAAAAATTATTTTCCGTAATTAACCCTAAATGCAATGAAATATTCAAGCCGGCTAAGTTATCCGTAGCATCATTATTTAATGTGTTATGCCATTTATTTTGGCTATAAAATGATCCAATTGAAAATCCACCATATAACTTTTTAGCATTCTTAATTTCATCTGACTTCTCTTCCCTTCTTTGAATTGGCAAGGTGCACAAGGGGGCATCTACATCAGCTAGAAACAAATTAGGATTGCCAGCTTCTATTGAATCTAAATTGTCAATTAAAATATTCTGGCTTGCATATATGGTGCTATTATTAGGTGTGATATATTTTGATTTGATTGACGTATTAGTTATGGAATCAATACTATTGTTGACATTCTTTTTATTTGATTTAACATCAATTTTAAAGTCATTTTTCTTAAACATCTCATGTGTAGAAATTTGTCGTTCATCCTTGTTGTGATGCAAACTGGAATTTGTTTCTGATTTTACATTAGAACTAGAACCAGAAATTAAAAAACTACTTTCAAACGAATCTACATTTTCTCCTTGAATTAATTTTTGTTCTTTTTCGGAGTTATCATTTCGAATATCCTTTTCATAATTAGAATCATCTTTTAAATTTTCGGAAGTTGTTTTTTTAATTTCAACTGTACTCTTTTCTTCAGAATCAACACTAATCTTTGAGGAGAACTCGGTCTTCGTGCTAATTTTGTTTGTTCTGGTTTTATGAATTCCAAACCATCCTAAAAGCAAAAGCAACAACATCCAAAAAGTCCTATTAAGTATAGCCCTATACTTTCTTGTTTCCTTTTTAGGAATAATTGAAGGTTCCATCTGATTCCATACAGCATTGATATCAAATGGAGTTTTGGCATCCTTTATTTTGTTTTTTATTAAATCAAATTCATTCTCTTTATTTTTCATAATATGGAATTTGATGGATTACGAATAGCATTAGATACCCACTTTTTAGCTCTTGATAATTGAGTACGAGAAGTAACTTCTGTTATTCCCAATTTATTAGCAATTTCTTTATGAGAATATCCGTCGATTACTTTAAGGTTAAAGATTGTTCTATATCCTATTGGCATTTTTGACAAAAAGTTTAAAATTTGTTGAGTATCAAAAGAATGAAAATCCACATATTGTAAATTTTCGCTTTTAGAATCATCTAATTCAGAAAACTTGAAGTTATTGGACTTTTTCTTTAAATAATTTAAAGCACATGAAACGATGACCTGATGCATCCAAGATTTAATCTCGCCTTTTTTTGGATCGTATTGATCTATTTTTCTAAAAATTCTAAGAAACCCATCCTGAAGAATTTCTTGTGCCTGATGCTCGTCTCTTGTATACCGTCGGCAGATAGTATACCCCCATGGAGAATATCTTGTAAAGAAGGAGAATTGTGCTTTTCTATCACCTTCTTTACAAGACTGTATTTCTATTTCTAAATTATTCAAACTCTGGAGAAGTTTTTTAGTATAAGCTTAATCACAATCGTCAATCCTTTCGACAACAAAACTTCCTTCTACCATCTTAGTTTTTAGAGTTTCTTTATCTGTGTAACTTCCGCTAAATTTCCCCGCTAAAAAATCCTTTTCGATTTCCGTGAATATCAATTCAACATATGAATTAAATTCATACCAATCAAAATCAAAATCACTGATTTCATCCAAAGAAGTGGCTGATAGTGGACCATAGATGCAACTGATGGGCGTGCCAATCTCAGGTTCTTCATTGTTGTCTAAAGATTCCGCCCAATCAAGATAATACGATACCTGCCCTCCTTCTCCTATTTTTAGAATCCCGTCACCTGACTGAGAAAATTCAATAGACAATTCATTTCCAATCACCAAAACTCCAAAAGTTTGTGCTATTACAATCAGCTCACCATTTGGGGTATAAAAAGAATCCAGACTAAAGCAATTTGCACCTATACCTTCTGCGCTTTCTTCAATTCCATCAGTTCTAAAATTTACAAAATAATCTGATTCGGAAACTACTGGATCAAATTCTACAACAGTTTCACTTTGATCAATTTCTGCCTCTTTGGAACATGATGCAAACAATAAGGTAAATGCACAAATTAATAATAAACTACTTTTAAATATCTTCATGGTAAGTTTGTTTTTTTGTTTACGAATATGTTTTCATAATCATATACAAGGCCACAATTGAAAAACGTTGCATCATTTTAAAATATTTTCATGTTTAACCATTCTAAACTTAAACTGACTTCAAATACCATAACTCATTAAACTTAGACTTTCTAAACAAATCTTGTGAGACACGTTGAATATCTTCACGCGAAACCCTATTGTAATGTTCTTCGTGTTTATTAATTTGGCTGGCATCTCCGAGCAATTCATAAAAAGCCAAATTAATAGCCTTGTTGAGAACACTCACATCTGAATATATTATCGAACTTATATATCTATTCTTATTTTTTTGGAGCTCATGTTCAGAAATCAATTGGTCTTTCAATTTCTCAAATTCATTCCAAATTAGTCCGACTGCTTCATCAGGTTTTGCGTTTGGCAATAGTTTTGCTTCAACAAAAAACAATCCTGGATCTATGGTACCCGTAAGGTAGGCGTACAGATTACTAAAATGTTTGGCAGGTTTGACAAGATTACGTTCAAAACTAGAAGATTCTCCTCCACTTAAAACATCCGAAATCAAATCATATACAGGAAAATCGGGATGCATTCTATCTGGCATTGGAAAAGACATATAAATTGCATCTGCGGGAATATCAGCATTTACAATATTACTTCTGCCTTCTTTTTGTTCGTGCTCTTTCGCCAAATTTCTGTTGTATTTGATTCCACATGGAATTGGTCTAAACCATTTTTGAGCAAGCTTTTTCGCTTCGTTTATATTGGTATTACCGGCAATGGTAAGTATTGCGTTTTGAGGATTGTAGTGCTTATTGAAAAAAGATTTTACATCCTCTAATTTGGCATCTTCGATATGTTTCGGATCTTTCCCGATTGTTGGCCATTTATACGGATGATTGATATATACCATCTCCAACATTTTATGCCACATATCGCCATAGGGTCTGTTTGATATGGTTTCTTTAAATTCTTCTACTACTACTTTCTTTTGAATGTCTAAACTATTTTGGCTAAAGGCCAATTGCAACATTCGATCTGATTCTAACCAAAGTGCAGTTTCAATATTTTTTGCCGGAACAACATTGTAAAAGTTAGTAATATCGCAATTGGTAAAAGCATTGTTTTCTCCTCCTGCATTCTGAATAGGTCCATCAAAATCTGGTGCATTTATTGAACCTCCAAACATCAAATGCTCGAACAAATGCGCAAACCCAGTTTTGTCTTCTAGTTCGTCCTTAGAGCCTACATCATAAAGTACATTTACAACAACTAAAGGAGTGCTTTTATCCTCATGAACCAATACTCGAAGTCCGTTATCTAGTATAAATTTATCGTACTTTATCATAAAATCTAAAATGCAAACTAACGCTCAGCAATATTAATATATTTTTATTAGGCATCCTTGGTCCAAGAACCTACTATTGATCTTTCCTTGAGATTTTCCGTTAAATACATCCAAAATGTATCTCTTTCAATTTCTTGAGCACCCATACTTAAAATATGCGAGGTTGTTTGTTGACAATCTATAAGTTTAAAGTCCAATGATTCGAGATGTTTGGCTAATTTAATCAGGGCAAATTTTGATGCATTAGGCACCAATGAAAACATTGATTCTCCATAGAATATTTTACCCAAAGCAATTCCGTATAGACCGCCTACTAATTGCCCATCCAAGCAAACTTCAATGGAATGAGCATAGCCTTTTTCATGTAAATCATTGTATGCTTCAAACATTTCTGAGGTAATCCAGGTTCCATTTTGCCCCTTACGAACAGAAGATCTGCACAAGTTCATCACATTGGCAAAATCCATATCAAAACTCCAATCAAACTTGTTTTTATTAAGGTAAGAACGCATGCTTTTTTTTATCCGAATGTTTTTTGGAATTAGCACACAACGAGGGCTTGTAAACCACCACAAAATTGGATCTCCCGGGTTGTACCATGGGAAGATTCCATGCCGATAAGCCGTCACTAAGGTTTCCGATTTAAGATTACCGCCAAAGGCCAAAAAGCCATCTTCATCGGCTGTAAAAGGATGTGGAAAACGATCTGCGTTTGGTGGCAGATACAAGGGCATTGAAAATTAGTTAAATGATTAGAATTACTCTTTTACCATGTTTTCGATAACGGCAGAAAGTCCCCTATCGACTAAAGCGTCTTTCATTGGTTTTAATTTGGATATACTTCCTGTTTTAACACAGGCTTTTCCTTTGTAATGAACCAATAAAGATAATTGCTCTGATTGCTCGAATGTATGTGTGCATATCTCCATAAAACATTGAATCACCCAATCAAATGTATTGAAATCGTCATTATAGACAATCAATTGAGAAATTTCTTTTTCTACTCCTATTTCTTCTAGTGCAATTTCTTCTGCATGATCGGTAAGGTGGTCAGAGAACTCTAGCATAGTTGGTGTTGGTTTTAATTAAGTTCGCTTAATACATTATTAATGGCATCAAAATTAGGCATTTCACCTGCATTGTCCAATACTTCAGTATACCTCAATATACCTTTTTTGTCAATAACAAAAGCAGATCTTTTAGAAACACCTTTCATATCTAACACAAAGCTTTCATATAAGGCACCATAAGCGCGAGAAACCTCTTTGTTAAAATCAGAAAGTAATGGGAAATTATAATTTTGTTCTTCTTTGAACTTTCCAAGTGTAAATAATGAATCAACGCTGATAGCGACTATCTCAGCATCTAAATCAGCATATGTACCAATGGAATCGCGCATTTGACAGAGTTCTTTGGTACAAACTCCGGTAAATGCTAATGGAAAAAATAGAAGAAGCACATTTTTACCTTCATAACTACTTAAACTCAACTCCTCTTTATTGGTATTGTATAAAGTGAATAAAGGGGCAGAATCTCCTACTTTCAGTGACATTATAATTAGTTTAACGTGATCAAATTTAAAAGAATAATTAGAATGATGCTCTACTTTGTAAAAAAATTTGTTCGGAAAAAAACATAGCGTATCTATGCATCATGAATCCTCGTGTTAGAGCATACATACAAATACACATAGCTGTCATACTTTTTGGCCTTACAGCTATTTTAGGTGATCTTATTGAATTATCAGCAATAGTACTTGTATGGTGGCGTGTATTGATAACCAGTATTAGTCTTTTGTTTTTTGTTGAGTTTGGTAGATCAATTTTACGGCTTCCCTTAAAAACGGTGTTTCGGTTTATCGGAATTGGTTTTTTGGTTGCTGTGCATTGGATTTGTTTTTATGGTGCAATAAAATATGCCAATGCTTCCGTTGCTCTTATTGCCATGGCTACAACAAGTTTTTTTACGTCAATTTTAGAACCATTATTTACCAAAAGCTCTATAAAAGGTATTGAGATAATTCTTGGCTTTTGCATTATACCAGGCATGTTTCTAGTTGCAAATGACCTTGCTTCTAACATGTTTTTGGGATTGGCTGTTGGTTTACTCTGCCCTTCTAGCCTCTATTTTTGCAATCTTAACCAAAAAACACTTCAATGAAGCATCTGCTTTTCAAATTACTTTTTTAGAGATCTTCGGAGCATTTCTATTTATAAGTATTGTATTGCCTTTTTATATTTCAGGTAATGAAACTGTTAAAATCATGCCCAATCAAAACGATTGGATCTATCTATTGATTCTTTCCTTGGCATGTACAACTCTCGCTTATTATTTGAGTGTAATTTGTCTCAAATATTTATCCGCATTTGAATCCAATTTAGTCATCAATCTAGAACCTGTTTATGGAATTTTATTGGCCATTTTTATTCTGAATGAACATAAAGAAATGTCAAACAATTTTTATTTTGGCGTTGTATCAATTCTTATTATAGTTTTTCTTTATCCTTTTATTAAACGAAAATTTTCTGGTGAATCTCTATCCTAAGGAAGTCCAAAGTTATCTGGAAGATCACACTCAATCACTCTCTCCTACTCTTAAAGCTCTTGAGAGAAAGACATACCTTGAGGTATTGATGCCACAAATGATATCTGGTCAAGTTCAAGGTAATTTCCTAACCATGCTTTGCAAACTGGTAAATGCAAAAAAAGTACTGGAGTTGGGAAGTTTCACTGGTTATGGTACCATTTGTTTGGCTAAAGGAGTTCCCGAAGATGGTGTAATCCATACAGTAGAATTTAAAAAAGAATTTGAAGCCATTGCAGCTGAATATTGGAAACGGGCCGGAGTCCAGCATAAAATAACACAACACATTGGTGAAATAACAGAAGTCCTTCCCAAAATTGACGAAGTTTTTGATCTAGTTTTTATTGATGCAGGGAAAAAATACTACAGCGAGTATTTTGATTTGGTATTTCCGAAATTAAAATCAGGTGGCCTTATCCTTGCTGATAATGTGCTCTGGAGTGGTAAGGTAATTCAAGACCCCAGCGATCCAATGTCCAAAAAATTAGACCTTTTTAACAAGAGAATGACAAAAGATATTCGTGTAGAAAACGTTATAATTCCGCTTAGAGATGGAATCCATTTTATTCGAAAAATTAGCGATTAGAAAAAGCAATGTTTTATTTATATTTGATTAATTCAATCATTTCTTACATTTTTACCCAAGAAACAGGAATCAGAATTACCGCTTTCTTTCTCAAAAATATTCTGATTTTTAACTCTTCTAAACATTAACAAAACTATTTAATATGAAAAACTACAAAGTATTAAGTCTTTTCGCTGTGTTATTGATGTTCTTTACAGCTTGTGAAGAAGATCCAATCGATGATGGTATTACCAGAATAGGACCAAGAGCCCTATTGTTGGCTAAGAGTGATTTTTTAATCGAAGATGCCACGATAAATTATAAAAGCACATTTAATGTACTATTGAATGGTGAAATGGGTGCAGTCGGTTTAAAATCAGTAACGATCCGTGAAGATAGTTTTGACTTAGATGTTAATAGATTTACTATTAATGGATCAACTCGCGACGCCAATGCTATTTTATTATTAGATAGTGAAAGAATATTTTTTACATGGGAAATTTCAATTGATGCAGAAAACGATGTTGGTGATGAAAAAAGCTATACGTTTATAATTACTGATGATAATATGAAAAAAGATTCTGTATCATTAACAGTTACTACTGGAGACAATGCTCCATCTTTATCTCAAATTGGAAGCGGAGTATATATAGCAGGAGAAGGAGATTCAACTTGTATTGATTTAGCAGCCACAGCAGGTTCAGCATTCCTTACAACAATTGAGGTTTTCGAGGATGATGATCTCATGACTGTGAATAATAATCTTATGTTTAATGGTGTATATATGGATACGAACCCTTACACTATTCCTTCTGATCTTCAATCTGCTTTTGAGACTGAATTATGTATCGGTCATTCTTTTTTAGGAACGAGAAGCTATAATGTTGTACTTAAGGATGAAACGGGAGAAGATTCAGAAGAAATGTTTACAATTACTCAGGGAACAATTGCAACTGAGATTGAGGGGAGTGTACTTTTTAGCGCTGCAGGTCCTACTGGAAATGGAGGATGTGATCTTTCAACCGGAGAAAGCACTGACCCAAATGATTTTGAAGCTCACATCAAAGATTTAGGAATTGATCCTGATCTACCAGATGCTGAAAACTGGATTCAAAAAATAGCTGGATCTAATGGTGCTATTATAAAGCAATTGGTTCCAGGTATTGGTGCATTCCCAGAAGGAGCGGACTGGTCAAGCATCGAAGTTAGCGAGTTGATCCCTACTTTATTTAATGGAGCTGACGACTTGATGAATAACGAAACAAATGTTGTTCAAGTTGATGATATCTATGTAGTTAATAGTGCGGGTTCTTATTATGCTTTTGTAGTTAAAGAAGTTAACAAAACTGACGATGATAATAAAGATAATTATGTTATTGATATAAGGTTCTAACATTACATCTAGTAAAAAGAAACGAGCCTCACATTAAGTTGTGGGGCTTTTACTTTTTGATAGTGAATTAAAAAACCAATCTGCATTTTAATTTTTTTCAAGTCACAACAAATTCATAACTTTCTATTACCTTAAAAAAAGGACTATGGATATGAAAAAAATAGAAAACAATTTGCATTACTTTACCGCCATCCAAATCTTTATTATTGTAGTTTTACTATGGTACGCTCTATCCAAATAATTTAATAGACTCTAAAGTAAATACATGCCAAAATACGATATAAACGATCCTACTGATGTCGATATAATGAAAGCCCAATTTGATATAGTCACAGCAGATGAATGGGAAGAATACGCTCAGGAAGCCGAACGCAGAAATTACTCATATAAAAACGTCAACATTTTGAAATCTGCTGCAAGAAAAGCAGGGATATCAAAATATCTCAGTATAAAAGTTGTGAGTTGGGTATTGGATCTTGTAGATCAACTTGATTATGATGAAGAAGAGTAAACTACATTTTGCCATTGCTATATTCATCTTTATTTGTGCATGTCAGGAAACTGATAAGCAGCTTCTTAAAGACACTGAGGCAATTAAAATTAGCACTGATGAAGATATCTTAGAAGAACCTCTAGCTTATCCAGATTCGATTGCTGAAAAGATGGTCAAAAATATTTTAAACAAACAAAAACCCTTGATCATTGATACATTTAAAGCATTACATCACTTCGATGATTTTGTCGATCATTCTAATCAATTGGTGAATTTTGATTTAGAAATTCTCAGGCTTTCTGAATCAATCAATACACCCTTGGATTTAGGCCAAAGGAAACTGCTGAATGCCACGGATTTCTATGCTCATTTTGATTCAACGGACAAATACGACGCTTATATTTTCTATAATAAATCATTAGAGTCTCACTATGGAAATTCATTCATTTTGACCACAATTTCTAAAAACTCGAATTCATACGAACAACTCATTCTTGCTCAATTCTATGGCAATGAAAATTTAGAAATTAATACAATTAGCTCCATTCACAATAATCAAATCACCCAGACCATTACAAAATACATGGGACCAAGAAACAAAAATGGATTTATGGATGAAAACTCATCGTCAGAAACTAGAATTGAAAGATATACCATCTCTGCAAGTGGAAAAATAAAACATGCTTTAAAAGCGGACAAATACTAAGTTCCGACAAACTGAAACTATCAAGCTTTCAATTTAGGATTAAAAATTGCTTCTATACTTTCATATATGGAAGGTAAAACTACTTTCATTTTTTGTGGAAAAACAAAATAATAAGCAATGGAGACATAAAGCAAATCTAATGTCCTAAATCCAGAATTTCTTAAAACATCATCTTTTTTAAAACCACTAATTTCCTCTAACTCATTCCATATATCTTTTGTTATTTCAGGCCAATTCCAGCTTGGATTTTGTAATACCATCGCCTCTGCAAAAGCATGATAACCTACGGGATAATATTGCGTCCTTTTATTAAGTGAAGCTTGAAAATGCTCAAGTGAAAACAGCAAAACTCCATCCTCGGAATGTGTTTCGAAGGCATGAAGAAATTGATACCTAGGAGAAGGAAAAGGATGCTTATAAACAACGACTCTATCATAATCACCTATTAGGTAATCTTCTTGATAAAATGACATCTCAACTGGAATCTGAGACAAAAGAACTTTAACATCATACGGCACTTCTTCTTTTTCCGATCCCATTGCAGAAAATTCGCGCGCATCAACATAAAGATTAAGCCTGTCTTCAAATCTTTTTAATTCTTCTCCTTCTAAACTTGCATATTTTGGGCTAAATCGACGCAATAAATTTCGTATTGGTTCTTCCAATTCTATGGGATGATTTTTAAGCCACCAGTGATTGATCTGAGGGCTAAAAAGATATACAAAAATTATAACAGCAATAATCGGAAGAATCCAAATTTCTTGTTCAAAAAACACATCTACATAGGATTTATACAAAATGTAAACCAGAACCACCACTAATGGTATAACAATAATTCTTCCCGGTTGATATATCCTCATTGAGCTTAACTTACGATTAATAAACTTAATTATAAAATTAGTATTATATTTTCATCTAAATAGGATCTCAAAAACTTGAATAAGACTCATTTAAAAAAAATCAATACGCATCTTTCCAAGGATCAAATTCTCCAACAAGCGATTGGACCTCTTGAGCCTTTGACCTTAGATCCGTCCATAGATTTATTTAATGAATTGGTGAAAGCTATTGCCTATCAACAAATTTCTTGGAAAGCGGCGGACAAAATATACGAACGATTTTTGCATAAAATTGGCAGAGCGGACTATTTGCCCAGTGATATTTTGCTTTTTGAAATGGAGGAAATAAAAACAGCGGGATTTTCTAGACCCAAAAGTCAATATATACTAAATATTGCCAATTTTTTCCAAAGCAATAATTTATATGGTTTCGACTGGTCAACTAAAAATGATACCGAAATAATTGATTTGTTAACTCAAATAAAAGGCGTTGGTGAATGGACTGTTCAGATGATATTGATGTTCCAATTAAATCGACCAGATGTCTTTCCTGAAAAGGATTATGGTATCCAAATGGCAATGAAATCTTTGTACAAAATGGAAGAAGAAAAATCTGCTCTAATAAAAAAAATGAAAATAATTGCTGAACCTTGGAAACCTTATCGTTCTTTTGCGTCTAGATATTTATGGAGTTGGAAACGAGAAAATCCCTGATGAAAAGAATAATTGGAGAATATAACAATGATAACAAGGGACCACTATTGATTGTCCTATCTTCTATGCATGGCAATGAACCTGCTGGAATACGAGCATTGGATTTGGTTTTTAAAATGTTAGATGTAGAACCCATAAAAAATCAAAATTTCAATCTAAAAGGTACAATTGTTGGTTTGATCGGAAATTTAGAAGCAACAAAAAAAGGCATCCGCTTCATCGAAAAAGATATCAATAGACAGTGGAAAAAAGAACATGTCGATAATCTTCGAAAGGCGAATTTTTCGGATTTAAAAGCAGAGGATAAGGAAATGATTGAGATTTTGAATTTAATAGATGAAAAAATAACTCAGTACAATCCAACCGAACTTATCATTTTAGATCTTCATACAACTTCTTCACATGGAGGCATTTTTATTTTACCTTCAGAAAGCAATGAGAGTTTTGCATACGCCAAGGAAATGCACGCACCAGTAGTCAAAGGTTTTTTAAAAGGAATAAAGGGAACTACGCTTCATTATTTTAAAACAGAAAATTTCCCAATTCCAACTACTGGAATAACCTTTGAATCTGGTCAACATCAAGAAGAAATGGCAATCAATAGAGCCATTGCTGCAATAGTCAATTTGATGCGTACTTTAAAAATGGTAGATGAAAATGATGTCGAACATCATCACGATAGGCTCTTGATCGAACATTCAAAAGATTTACCAAAAGTGAGCAAGCTTATTTTGCGTCATGCGATACACCCAGATGACAATTTTAAAATGTTGCCCAATTTTAAAAACTTTCAAGAAGTCAAGGCCAACGAGCAATTAGCTGTTGACAAAAATGGACCGATTTATTCACCTCAAAATGCAAGAATATTGATGCCGCTGTACCAAGATCAAGGTGAAGATGGTTTCTTTCTTGTTAAGGAATCCCCATCTGAAATCTAATTATGAAATTTATAGACGAAAAAATAATCGAAAATTCAGTATCAAAAATATCTGAGGATTATGATTCATTTCTCCAACATTTTAATGAAGCCCATCCACAATTATCTAAGTATATATTTTCAGATCAATTTAATGCTCTATCGCGAGAAGAATTAAATACCAAACTATTCATTCTTCTAATTATTTTTGAATCTTCTCCCGAGGAGAACGTTGAAAATTTTGATTTTGAATCCTTCCTTCTAAAAGAGGAAGAAAATTGGCAATTGTTTGAAGAAAATCAAAAACTAGAATGGCGAGAAAAACTCGACATTGCATTTAAGGATTATGATCAAGAAGACCTTTTAGCCTTTGTTGAGGATATGTTGGAAGAACATGAAGAAGAGAAAAAGACGCTGACCATCATAGGAAAAGAAGTAATTTTTGTTAATTGTAAATCTTATATTGATAGTCTGTAAAGATTTCCAAGTGTCATAATATGTCTTGGTAATGCCAGGATAATAAATATTTTCTTAGTGGGCCAAAATTCATTTTGTTACATTAGTATTTTAATTTTCTTATTAAACTACCGTTATGTCTAAGTTTAATCCATCTTTCAGATTCTTCGTGTCCTTTGCTCTATTATTTTTTTGTCTAAGTTATAGTATCGCTCAAGATAAGATTTCAAGTAATGCATTAAGGCAATGGGAGAATCAAGAATTGGTGGATTGTATTATTAAGATCAAAGGCAGTGCTGATGTTTCTTTTTGCAAAGGTTTAAATGCTAAAACCGAAAAAACCAAATGCGTCTTTGAATCTTTAAAATCACATAGCGAGTTAAGTCAAAAATCATTGCAACTTTGGCTAAACCAGCAAGGCATAAGGTATAG